>PVHY01026135.1:0-17630 GCA_004024945.1 Uropsilus gracilis
GAGAGAGAGAGAGAGAGAGGAAGGAAGGAAGGAAGGAAGGAAGGAAGGAAGGAAGGAAGGAAGGAAGGAAGGAAGGAAGGAAGGAAGGAAAACACACAAAGAACCAAGGCCTAGGAAGGAGAGCCTCATCAAGAAACTGAATACCTCTCAGAGAAACCCCTCTCAAATAAACGGGTACGCTCTGAAAACACAAATTCCTCCTTCCAGACACCCGATCCCCTCCAAAGAAGCCCCCAAGAGGCATCCCCATGAACCAACCCGGGATCCAAAGAAAACCCTCACCCAAGGAATAAAAACCTCTCCAGGGAAATTGACTCCCTGGCTTCCAGAGAACGGGGACTCCTCCAGGCAACAAGGAAAGCTGGCCTCCCTACCCCCACCTAACTGCATCTTCCACCCACTTAGGAAAGGGGACATCGGGAGAACCGACGCCCAGTCGGGCACTAACAGAGACTAGAGAAAAGGAATCTAAGGTCGCATTCCCCTCGCTCTCGCGCCCCGCAGCGGGCAAACCCGGACTCACCTGCAGCGCCGTCTTGCCGAAGCGGTTCAGGGCGTCCGGGTGCACCAGCTCTCGATGTAAAAGGCGGCGCACCTCCTGCACGTCTCCCCGGGCCGCGGCCCCGCTCAGCCGATTGCCGGCGCGAATCTCCTCCAGCAGCATGTCGACACCGGCTGCCTGAGAAGACCCCAGCCCCAACCCGAGCGGTCAGTGCCGGGAACCAGCCGAAGCTGGCCGGGTAACCAGCCTCGCGCAGCGGCGCGACAGGCCTGTGCGAGGCTCTGGGCCTGGCTTGTCAGAACCTGGCTCCAGCACGACCCCCACCCTTCCGGTCGATTCCACCTCCTGTCACCTAGCAGGTCGCCCAGGGCTCCTAGCCCGGCCCAAGCTTCTGCTGCCCTCAGGGCCCTGCCCGGCGCCCGCCCCTTGGGGGCCGGGTCTACCCCCAACTCACCCTCCCTCTTCCTCGACGGGCGGAGTCTGTTCTGAGCTGGCGCAGCCGCCTCAGCCGAGCTGGTCGCTGGGGGCGGGGCCAGACGCCCTGAGTCCCGCCCACAAACGCCGCGGATTTGTTTTCTTATGAACTCGCTACTTTGTAGCCCAACGGCATTGCCCCGCGCGCGACCCTTAGGCGCCCCGCCCACGTGGCCAACGCAGCCAATAGCCACGCGTCGCTGGAACGATTTTGCGAGTTGATGTGGGTGGTACCGCTGCCGATTGGTCAAATCGCGGCGACCGGTGGACCGCGGGCAATGGCGGGGTTTTCAGTTTTCAAACTCACCGGGCGGGCGGGAAAGAGGTTTAACTGACCCGGGGGAGAAAGGGCAGGAGCAGGCTAACTCACGCCGCTCGGGCACTTCGCTACCCACGGAGGAAAGGGAGGCAGGAGCGGGGGTCGCCTAGTCCCGGATTCCACCACTCAGTCACGGGACAAGCTTTTATTAACCCTTAGTGTGCCTTGAGCTTTATTTCATTCATTCACCCACCGTGTGGGAACCATCATAGGCACTGGGCGCACACATTCAAGCAACTAAGTTTTTATGAAGCCTAAGCATTGTTTATAAAAGACGGGGAAGTGGAGTAGGTGAGAAAGGAATCACGTCCTGGTTCAGATTGATCCAACCCCGACACAGCAGGTGAAGCGAGGCAGAAAGGACTCACTGCAATTGCCAGTGGGCCAGCGTTAGAGGCCAAGGACTCTTGGTGGGACTTGGCATTTAAGAGGCGTCTTTCAGATCTTAACTGATCCCATTCTGTGTACTAGTCACCTGACTGGAGCACGCTGGGTGGCTCCTGCTGTAGGATGTCTACTGAATAGAACAAAGAAGAATACATCTTTTCAGAGCTGTAAAAGCTACATAACTGATAAAAGCCTTCAGGGAAAGAAAGGTGATAGAAATAGAGGTCAGGGAGACCTCACAGTCCTCACTATGTTGCCCGGGGAACAGCAGATTCAAGTTTCCCGGGCTACCAGACTCAAGCGATCCCCAGCCTCAGCCTCCCAGGTAGCTGGGATTACAGGCGCACTAGGTCTTGCTATGTTGCCCTGCGGACTCAAGCGATTCCTAGTCTCAGACTCCCTTTGTAGGCTGGGATTAAAGACGTACACCACCACGCCCGGCCTGGAGATAACATTTGATAAGACTTGAAGTTGAGGGAAGGAGCCATATGGGTGTCTGAGGAGAAGCATGCCAGGTGGAGGGCACTATAGATGTAAAGGCTCTAGATGAGTCAGAAGTGTGCTTGGTGTATCTAGGAAAAATGAGGTATGGAGAGAGGGAGAAAAGGGAGGAGGGGAGGGCAGGTACGAGTGGGGATGTTGAGCAGATCAGACCAGCAGCATGCGGTGAGCTTTTGTTATTTTTTTTTTTTTTAGGCTAGGTCTTGCTATGTTGTCCAGGGAACCACAGGCTCTCGTTGCCCAGGGTAGCACGGACTAAAGCGATCCCCTCAGGCTCCCAGGTAGCAGGGATTATAGGCTCGCACCACCATGCCCAGCTATATATATTTTTTGAGACTAGGTCTCACTATTTGCCCCAGGCTGGTCTCGAACCCGCGGACTCAGCGATTCCCAGTCTCAGCCTCCCGTCCTAGGCTTGGGATTAAAGCCGCGTGCCACCTCGGCCTGCATGATGAACAGTTTTAACAAAATAGTAATTACTACTATGGGAGGACTCTGCATAGTGGAGGAGCTAAGATCCGACTTAGTAGAATCTTAGTAGGGTCAGTAATAGGAGCTCTCTGGTGGCCAAAAGAGAGAACTGACTGTGGTGGAAGATAAAGCAGGCCTATTAAGGAATCTGTGGACTGAGTTGAGACAAACTGCTGGTCAAAACTGAGATTAATACAGTGGCAAAGGTGGGGCACCTGGGTTCTCACCCATTGCTAACAATTACAAGACACCAGGTAGGCTCAGGGTGCAACAACTTAGGGTTTATTAACAAAGAAGCAATTGGTGGTCCCCTGGGGTTCAGGAAGCAGCGGCTAAGGCAAAGGGGCACCCCATGAACCAGTGGGGTGCTTAAATGTGTCATCTGCTCCCCAGCAAGTGCTAAGAGGGTGAGATTAACTTGTACCTACTGTCTGTGTAGCCGGATTTTGCCCACATCGCCTTGTATCTCTCCCCTACGCCCCCAGATGGTGAGGTAGGTGTTTCCTTTTTGCTGTTCTTCCAGAAACTGAAGCTGGTAAGTGGTAGCTCTGGGAGATATCTAGATTTTCTATGGAACCAGATTTTCTCCCTTCTGCATGGAGCAGCATCTAAACAAATTGTTTAAAGTAGGTATTTGTAGGGCCATGCGTGGTGGCGCATGCCTGTAAGTGGCAGCCTAGGAAGCTGCAGCCAGGGCGAGGGATCACAGTTCAAGTTCTGCCGGGGTCACGAAGCGGACCTAGTTTTAAAAATATGGTCACGAAGCGGACCTAGTTTTAAAAATATATAGCTGGGCGTGGTGGTGCATGCCTGTAACCCCAGCTACCTGGAAAGCTGAGGTTCAGGATTGCTTGAGTCCATTGTACCACAGGCAACGTGAGCCTGCAGTTCCACAGGCAAAAACAGCGAGACCTAGTCTTAAAAAAAAAAGTAGGTATTTGAAATATTGCTGCTCTTCCTTAGTCTCCATTCCTTTTGAGTAATTGAACCGTGGTGAGGGCAGAGTTGGACAGCTGCATTTGACCAGTGCAAAGCCCATGCTCTCAAACAGAAGAAATCTCCCCGAGTGGATTAGTGATAATCCGGGAGACACAGGCATCGCTCACGGAACTCAGTTTTTCCCAGGATGTCAGCTTCCCACAAAAAACAGATCCTATCATCCTGCAGGTCCCAGTCAGCCGAGGAAAGTCAGCGCAGCAATGAAAGAACAATATCTGTTTATTGAAAACAAGAGATTAAGGAAAGGAGTTTTTTTTTTCTTTTTTTAGGAAAGGGAGTTTCTAAGGCCACAAGTGGCCAGCCTACTCCAGATAGGTCCAGTGGCCTGTGTAGATGGTGCTGTCCCTTGGTTGAGAGCCTGGAACTTCTTGCGTACTGGTAAGCAGTGGGTCAGGATCAAACACACAGTGGCAGCTGTAAGTGCTCACAGGTAAGTCTACTGAGGTGACACCACAGCAGCCCACAGCAACAATCTAAAGTCCACATGGAATGGAACTGGATTCTAGCCGGGCATGGTGTGCATGCCTGTAGGTGGCAGCCTAGGAAGTCACGGCCAGGACCAGGGATTGAGTCCCACTGGGGGCACGTATTGAGACCTAGTCCCCCAAAAAATAACGGTGTGGTGGCACACACCTGTAATCCCAGCTACCTGGGAAGCTGAAGCTGGGGATTACTTGAGTCTGTGGTACCCTGGGCAACATGAGCCTGAGGTTCCACAGGCAAAAATAGCAAGATCTAGTCTCAAAAAAAAAGAACTGGATTCTGGACTCAGTAATACCAGTCAGAAATGATGGACAGTTTTCTAAGGTGGCTGAACACAGAGCCACTGATCAGCAGTGCTGGTCAGCACCAGTCACCAGGTATTGTCTGAGACATCATTGTTATAGCTCTTTGTGAGCTATTGTCATGAGCCAATAGCAAACAGCAATTTGAGACACCATGGTCAGGCTGATGGAGCTCTTTGCAGGAAGGGCCAAAGGTGGATCTCTGTGAATTTCTGTGGTGGTTACAAAGCTCTCAGAGTCTGCAAAGGTCTGTAAAGTCTGTGGAGGTCTATGGAATTTACTGAATCCTTTTTTTTTTTTTTTTTTTTTTGGAGACTAGGTCTTGCTATTTTTGCCCGTGGAACCAGCTCACGTTGCCCGTAGTACCACAGACTCAAGCAATCCCCAGTTTCAGCTTCCCAGGTAGCTGGGATTACAGGCGCGCGCCACCACACCCAGCTAATTTTTTGGGACTAGGTCTCGCTATGTGCCCCTGGCCGGACTTGAACCGCAATCCCTGGCCCCGGCCGTGGCTTCGTAGGCTGCCACCACCTACAGGCATGCACACCATGCCCGGCTGAAACCTCTTTTGAAGGCTTCTGACAATCCTCTTCAGAGCCCATCTGGTAAGTTCCATACCTCAAACTGGCTCCTGTTCTACTTTACATTCTTCTCAGGGTCCCCCGCACTATAAGTGTGACTGAACCATTTTTTCAGACGAGATCAGGCGTGTTTAGGGTGATATGGCCGTAGACTGAACCATTTTTCAATCTCAACTGTTTGACTGGTGCCAGTTGAGGACCAATCAGCTTGCTCCATTTTCGCACACTGAACTCAAGTCCTTGAATGTACTATCCTGATAAGCTCAAAAATGATTAGTTCAAGCCAGGCATGGTAGCTCATGCCTGTAAGCTTCAGCCTATGAAATGACTGGAGCTAAGGGTCGCAGTTCGAGTCCCACTCGGAACAACAGAGCGAGTCCCAAAAAATAGCTGGACATGGTGGCACACGTCTGTTATCCCAGCTACCTGGGAAGCTGAGATTGGGGATTGCTTGAGTCTGTGGTACCCCGGGCAACATGAGCCAGTGGTTCCATAGGCAAAAATAGCGAGACCTAGTCTCAAAAAAAAAAAAAAAAAAAAAAAAAGATTAGTTCATTCATGATCTCAACACCAGATTCAAATAGGAAAATCCCAGCCTCTGTCCAGACCCGACCTGCACTGAGGTCAGGGCAGCCTCCTGCACTGGTGGGCTTTGGGGGACCACCTCTAGAGCCAGCCTCCGTAAGGCCAGAGTTAAGTTCCGCACCCTTCAATGGGGTAGTGTAGTAATGCAGATGGTGCCAGAGCAGTACTGCAGCACAACCTCACAGCACTGGAACTGCCTTCATCGGGCCAGATGCTCCTTCCAGTAGCCCCATTCCAAAAGCTGCAAGACTGGGGATTATATTTCCCTGGAGCTGCTGCAGCAACCAAATGTCAGGACGGCCTGGGGCTACCCACAGGCAGTACACTGAGGCAGGGGGTGGGAAATCTCTGCAGCTGCTGCTGACCGCTGCCAGAGCAGCTGGGCTATGGGCAGGGAAACTCCTGCACTTTCAGAGCTGCCTGCATCTGCCAGCATGATTAAAGTGCTGGGGCTCAGGAAGGGGCTGCCCAGAGGCAGTGCAGGAAAACAACTCCAACAAAGCCATCAGAGGGGCCACTGTATCAAAATAACCAGGGCTCAGTAGTCCATGTGTTGTCCACTCTCATCCCAGCTCCCAGAAACATTCTGGCCCTCCCCAGCCCCCAGCCAAAAAGCACATACATAGAGGCTAGATTCATCTTTTTAATGTCATCCTAAAACTCAGAAGAGGATATGGGGTGGGAAGGGACCCCCCCCCTTCCCCTTTGGACTCAGCAGCAATGAAGGTAGAGGGGCCCCCACATCTCCTAAGGCAGGTCACAGCAAGAAGGCACTCATGAGGGGGTTTCAATACCCCACCCCTTAACTTCTTCATATAAACTTGGAAGGGAGGGGAAACGCTGAGGGAGAAGAGATCTTCCTTCCCCAGTCAATGGGTAGAGATACAGGTAGAGCTTGGTGATGGGAGTAAGAGAATGCTACATGAGGGGACTGCGCACGTGTGCGTGCGCGCGCGCGCACACACACACACACACACATACACACACATACCCCTTCCCTCCCTTCTTCTAAAATCTGAAGTCAGAGTCTGGGGAGAGGCCCATGTTCATGCTCCCACCTCTTCTCCCTTCTAGGTGGTACGAAGTTGATAATCTGCAGGGAAACAATAAGCAGAGATCATTTCAGATTTGGGGAAAGGAGACAGAAGGACAGTTCTGTTCCCCAGGTTCATCCCCACCTCAGAGCTCATGCTCAAACCAGCAGTTAATAACAAGTCTAAGCATAAGATCAAATACAAGGAAAATAACCATAGCAACAAACCAGTTCCCAGGCAACAAACAGGTAAAGGTGTTATGTGCTCAGTTCCTCATCCAAAACCCACAACCATCCTAGAATGGCAACTAGAATGGCCCATCCTTAAAGATGGGCACCCTGAAGCCCAGGGTAGCACAGTGACAAAAATAGGCTATGCCTAGGAACAGGCCTATTGGGTTTTGTCCGGGCACAGTGGTGCACGCCTGTAAGCGTTAGCCTAGGAAGCCACAGGAGGGCCAGGGATCACAGTTCAAGTTCCGCTTGGGGCAATGTAGCAAGACCTATTCCAAAAAAAATAGCTAGGCATGGTGGCGCACACCTGTAATCCCAGCTACCTGGGAAGCTGAGGCTGGGGACTGCTTGAGTCCATGGTACCCCGGGCAACATGAACTTGCATTTTCATGGTCAAAAATAGTGAGACCTAGCTGGGCACGGTGGCTCGTGCCTGTAAGCTTCAGCCTATGAAGCAGCCAGGGCTAGGGATGGCGGTTCTACTCCTGCTTGGGGCAAGGTAGCGAGACCTAGTCCCAAAAAAATAGGTGGGCGTGGTGGCACGCACCTGTAATCCCAGCTACCTGGGAAACTGAGGCTGGGGATCACATGAGTCCCTGGTACCCCGGGCAACATGAGCCTGTGGTTCCATGGGCAAAAATAGCGAGACCTAGTCTCAAAAAAAAAAAAAAAAAAAAGTAGTCATAGCCTTGAAGGCCATCCCTTTCATCTCCTTGACCCTGCTCCCAAGGAGCAGGCTGCCTTACCGCCACTCTGGGTGATGTAGCGAACCCAGGGCAGGGCCTGGTAACCACTTTTCTCAATGATCTTCATGTATCGAACCTGGAAGAGAATGGAAAGAAGTGGGCCAGAGTAGGGTGGGGGAGGAGATGGTACAGGAGAGAGTGATTGACTATGTCATACAACTTGGGGCAACAAGATGGCACAGGTTGGAGGTAATGAGATAATATGACTTGGAGTCAAGATATGGTATGGACAGTGGGAGGAATGTGGTCCAGAAAAGAGATGGCACAGTGTAAGAGACTAGAAACAGTTATGTTTTTAGGGAAATAAGGTAGCAGAGGTCAAGGGAATGGTAAACAGCTTTTGGGTGGGAGGGCTAGTGAGTAAGCTAGTGGGGAATAAGGTGATACAGGAAAAAGGGAGAAGTAGAAAGGCAGGATGACAGCGGAAGAGAGGTAACCCTGGTCAGGGAATGAGGGGGACCCAAGCCTAGGGAAAGGAAAGAGGAAAAACCACTGAAATCAAGAAGTGGAGTCACCCTGCTCACTTCTCTCACCTGGATCCCAGAGACGGTGAAATAGGGGATCTCAAACTTGACCCCGATGGGAGGCCGGCCCTCCACCTCCTCCTTCTCCACACTGGGAAGGCCAAAGTGAGCACGCATCAGATATTCCTTGCCTCCCTGAGGGAACATGGGGGCATCAGACACAAGGAAGGGCCCCTATCTTTCAAAAACCATGATCACATCAGTACTGCAAGCCAGCTCTGCCATCAGCCAGTTTCACAGACAAGAAAGGCCTGAACTCACAGGCAAAGTTTCAGACTGCAAAGCCTGGTGCATGACTTTTAATGATTCTTTTCTTTTTTTTTCAGGCTCTGATGACCATCCCTTGACCCCAGATCCCAAGTTCAAACTAAACCCTTCTGTCTCAAGGACTTGGGAAATAGGATACTATTTCACAGGTGGGCAAATTAAGGCTACATGAAAGTAAGTAGGCTTCCCAAGCTCAGAGAGACAAGCATGAAAATCCAGAACTGCTTTCCTTAAAGCCTGGAAGGGGTGAATTTAACAATCATGCTTCCCTGTTTCCATTTTATAACCCCCAAATGATAACCATGTGCATACATATGTGGATCTCTGGTTATTCTCAGGCATAAGGGGCAGCCCCCCCCCCCCCCTCAACTCCAGTACTCACCGGAAAAGACTTAATACTCCAAATGACAACATTCTTCTCTGGAACATACTTGGCACTGCCCACACTGGTCTTGAAGCGCGGAGAGTCAGCATCACTGGGCACAGGCACAGCTATCTCTACACCATTGGCCACTGACTGTTTCTTAAATTGCCCCTTGGCCTGTCCAGGGAGAGAGCATGAAATATGTATGCATTTGGCAAATATTCACCATGCCTTTTTCAGGCACAATATTATCAAGGACACCCACAACAAATGGGGATATGTACCATATCAAATTTACAGATGAAGAAATGGAGATGCAGAGAAGTTAAGGTATTGGTGTAGAAACACACAGCAAACTAGTAACAGAGCCAGAGGCCCTGCTCTAGGTGACTTCCATTTGAACAGTGTCAAACACCCTTGCCTAGTTGCAAATAACATCACTCAGTTCATCAGCAAGGAATTTTCACTTGTTCGAGGCATCTGATAAGTCCCTCCCATGTGGCCAAGTACCTAACTCTCTCACTAATTCCCTAAAGTGGGATTCATTCCTAAGGTCATTTTATAAATGAAGAGACTGAAGCACAGAGAAAAAGGGTGCTTTTCTGTAGTCACAAAGCAGGTAACCAGTATAGCAGAGATTCAAACCAGCACTGTAGGATGCATTCTCAACCATTACAAGCTCTCCTTACAAATAAATTAATGTTACTAACTTAGGGTTGTGTGATACTGAACAGGCTTTTAACCCAAGGATTCTAAATGTTCCATGTGCTACTGCATTATGATTACCATATCATTTATCAATTTGGGAAGGGATATTTGAGAAGTAGGATTAGGGGCAGAGGATCTGGAGGTAAGACAGAAGAGGAATGGGTATTCTTTCTGGAAGGCCCCACCTTTAATAGTCTCAGCTTCTTCCCCTGCCTGCAGAAGGCAACATTTTTTTTTTTAATTGTTTTAGAGACTAGGTCTTGCTATGTTGCCCAGGGTAGTCCTGAACCTATGGACTCAAGTGATCCCTAGTCTCAGTCTCCCAAGTCTGGAATTACAGGTGCGCAACACCACGCCCAGTTAGAGAAGGTAACATTAAAGACCATTAAGGCCCTCCCTGGTTTCATTAAAACCCTCCCTGGTTATCACTACCTACCTCCCCTGAGACCCAACAGTGGGGGAACAAAGCCAAATCTAAGAGCACAGCCTCTTGAGAGCCAAGTAGACATGCATGCTACTCCCCCCAGAGGAGTGACATCCTAATTCTTCTAGGTCTCAGTTTCCCTATTCACTTGTACATCTATAAAAGAAGGCCAACCCTAAGCTCTGAACCAGTTCTTGCTTGGGATATTTGGGAAAAGGGCAAAAGACTGTGAAATGGAGTAGCCAAGAAGTGAGAGGGAAGAAAAAGCTGCAGAATGGACAGTGGTGAAAAGAGTCCCACCTGGAATATTCTTCAGTTTGTAGGAATAGATGGGTACACTGAGCTAGGGCATGCATGACAAGAACAAATCAGACAAAAGCTGTATCCCCCAAATCTATTGATATAAAGGTCAGAAACTGGCAGAATATTTATGATACACATGTAGGTGGCAAAATTATAAATAAAAGAAATATTTTACATAAAATTCAAAATCATAATTGCTTCTGGAAAAAAGGAATTGGAAATTGGGTGAGGGACATCTTGAGTTTGAAGGCTCTGGTTCAACATGCCCAAATAACCAAAAGGTTCACCATTATTCCCCAAACCATATAAATACACTATATGTTTAGAGATATAGGTTTGTTCTGAACGTAAATAAGTAAAACAGATCATATATCAGATGGCAATAAATAATGGGGGTGGGGAGGGAAGAGCAAAAAAGGAGGGTGAGGAATGGCAGAAGCTGCTACTTAAAATTGTTTATTAAAGTAACATTAGTTTAAATAGAGGTTGCAATAGGGAAGTCAGGGAAGGCCTCTTCCAGGAGGTGATATTTAAGGAAACACCTGAAGGTGAGATGAAACCATGTGATTATCTGGGTGTGTTGGAGTAGAAAGAGGGGGAACAACCAGTGCAGAGGCCCTGAGGCAGGACCTTTTTGGTGTGTTCCAGAAGCAGCCAGGAGGCCAGCGTTTTGGGCGTGAAGGGGGCATAGCAGAAGGAGGTAAAGGTGGGAAGGTGACAGGGCAGAATGTGCAGGGCCTTGTGGGCAGCCAGGAAGACACTGGGATTTGTTCTCAGATGGGTGCCAAGGGGAGTTGTGAGCAGAGGGACAGTCCTCAGGAAGTACTCACAGACGCCCTCTTTAGGCCACAAAGGGAGCAGATTGGTGAAGCAGGGGGTGAAGTCAGCAGCTGGGAGACCAAGGCAGAGGGAATGTATGGGTGCAGGTAAGCAATGATGGGGCCAGGCCTGGGAAGAAGAATATGAATTTATTTTGATAACTATGCTCATAATACAGTTGACCCTTAACAGCACGGATTCTAACTGCTAGGATATGTTTGTACATGGATTTTCTTCTAAACAAAATATAAACTGATGGTATTCATAAATGCAGTAAGAGACAGTAAATGTATTTTGCCTGATGATTTCTTTCTGCTAAAACTCAGGATTACTCTTTTTTTTTGGGGGGGGGGGAGACTAGGACTCAAGTGATTCCTAGCCTCAGTCTCCCAGGTAGCTGGGATTACAGGCATGCACCACCACACCTGGCTATTTTTTTTGAGAGTAGGTCTCGCTATGTTGCCCAGTGTTGTCTCAAATTCGCGAACTCAAGTGATCCCTAGCCTAAGCCTCCCAGGTAGCTGGGATTATAGGCATGCACCACAGCATCCGGCTGCTCTTATTATTTTTAATATTCTTTTCTCTAACTTGCTTTACTATGAGAAAATAGTTCTAATACAGACAGAGCATACAAAATACATGTTAATTATTAAAGTTCTCACTGGGCATGGTGGCTCATGCCTGTAAGCTTCAGCCTATGAAGCGGCTGGAGCTAGGGATTGCGGGTCAAGTCCCATTCGGGGCAACGTAGCGAGACCTAGTCCCCAAAAAATAGCTGGGTGTGGTGGCACACGCCTGTAATCCCAGCTACCTGGGAAGCTGAGGCTGGGGATTGCTTGAGTCTGTGGTACCCCGGGCAACATGAGCCTGCGGTTCCACAGGCAAAAATAGCGAGACCTAATCTCAAAATATATAAATAAATAAAATTATTAAAGTTCTCAGTAAGGTTAACAGCAGGCTATTAGTGATTAAGTTTTAGAAGAGTCAAAAGTTATATGCAGATTTTCAGCTGTGTGTGGGGTTCTTTCACCCCTGGAATTGTCCAAGGGTCAGTTGTAACTATACTCACTGACCAATTTTTGTCTCCCCAAATGCCCCCAACTCCTTGAGGGCAGCAGATAGAACTTTGTTTTCTTTCCTTGTGTCCCTTAGTTTCTCTACATAGTAGAAGCTCTGTTAAAATCAACACAAATATGTAATGCTTCTCACTTTGTTTAAAATGTTATTGAGAACCTACTCTGTGTTGACACTGGAGAAAAGATTGGGGGGAAGAATTAATGATTTAAAAAGGGTCCTGAAGAAAAACAAGAGTGGGAAAAGTGGAGTAGAAACAAGGGCTATAGCACCGAGGGAGGGGAATCTTTGGGCACAGGTGTAGGCAGAGCAGTCAGGTAGAGGGAACAAAAGCCCTGCAGTGGAGGGGGAGGAGGTAGGAAACTATGCTTGGCATATTTGAGAACCAGCCAGGAAACCAAAATGGCTAGCAGAATATGAGGATCCAGGAGGGAGGTGGGAGATGAGTTACAATGGTAGGTGAGAGGTAACACAGTAAATGCAGTCATTGTTCCCCCAGACTCACCTTGACCATGATCTCCACACGGCTGTGGGAGAACTTCTCAATTACAGACTCGATCCAGATCAGTGGCTTGACCTGGATTGAAGGTAAAAGATAGGAGAGTTCTTAGAGGGTATGGGATCAGCTCTCCCCTCCTACTAGGTGCAGCTTGATCTCGCCTCACCTGGGTGCTGAGGCGGTAGGACATGAGCTCGAAGTCACCATCCGGTGGGATGAAGGAGATCGTGCGGTCATTATCAAAGCGAGAGAGCCGCACGCACTGGTGAAACTTCACATCTTCCAGCTCCACAGACTTGTTCTTGCTCCCTGAAACTCGGAGTGAAGCATGTGGGATGACCCTGGGGACTGGAGCAGATTTCCTACCACTACCTTTTCCACCTACTGCTACTGTAACTCCATTCTGCCAATGAGGAAACTGAGACTCTGTGTGAATGGGTAACTTACCCAGGGTCACCCAGTTGACCAGGGCCAGAGCTAGGATCTGAGCCCAGGGAATCTGGCTTACACCATCAGATTCTCAAGTGTGATATTATTCTGTTTCCTACTCTCACTAGAATGTTAGGTCTACAAAGTCAGGAATTTGTTCTTTTCTGTGTTACTTTGGCCTTCCGCAGGACACTCAGTAATGCAGCAGCTTTTGCTTAGGAAACCAGCAGCTGCAGTTCTGGATCTAGCCAGAAGAGGGCGTACAAGCTCTAATTTCAGAACCCCCTACAATTTTCTGGGGCCCCCAGGTGGGGTGTAGTCTCCCACTTCCCAGGGCAGCCCTCTCCAGGAGCTTACGGCCAGTGAGTTCGAAGAGCACACGGTCATTGAGGCCCAGCCGCAGCTCTGGCATTCCAGACAGAAACACCTTGAGCTTGATGGTGCCCACAATCTCACTCAACAGGACGCTGCCGTTGGCATTGACCTGAGGATATACACATAGACCTGAGGATATACACATAGAGGTTCAGCAAACAGAGGTGCCCTTCTCCCAGTCACCGGTCTCAGCAGTAGTGGAAGGGAAATGTGGAAGCTCACCAGCAGGTTGACTGACTCTATGACATCAATGAAGACCTCGTTCTTCTTGTACTTAATACCCTCTGAGCGCCAAGACACAGCATTGGTGACTGTGGGTGGCACACGTGACCTACCGGTCTCCAGCTTGTTGCCCTGCTGGGTGATATACCTAGCAGGAGCAGGGGGATAAAGATAGACCCAAACACTTCCCTGGCTGGCCTCGACTTCTCACCAGCCATGACCCACCCTTGGCTGTCCCAATAGTCACTCACTCCTGCAGAATCTTGCTGTCAGTGGTCTGTGGGAAGCCAAAGTCCATGAGCTCATCCAGCAGCTCATAGACTATGACAAAATTGTCTCGGATGCTCTCCTCTTCCAGCTCCTTGAAGTACTCAGAGAACACCTGCAGAGTAGAAGCAAGATGACAACCTGTGACTAGTCTAACTGTGGTAATGGGCTGAACCCCCACTTATCCAGTCATGCAAGAAGCAACTACGGTGCACCTAATGCAGCTGTCTAAGGGTGTGAATAGTGATCAACACCATGGGGAAAATGGGCTGGTAATGGAACCAATACAAGTCAACATAGTAGGTGCAATTAGCAAGAAAACAAGTGAAGTTGGAGCTTTTCTAGAAGCTGGGCAGTCCAGTAAGACTTTCTAGAGGAGGGATTGGAAGGGCTCAGAACATTTTTTGTAGACCATGTGTGTCTGGTGATGTTGATGGCCCCCCACAGAATAAGGTTTGTAAATGCATAAAGTAAAATACACAGGTTAACAAAGGAAACTTGTTAGAGAGAAATAAATCTAAGCTTACACACTCTCTTCAGGGAGTTCATGAGTCCTTGGGGGTTTGGACATCTCAAGTTAAGAGTCCCTGGGAATTAGCAGGCATAACCACAAAAGAGAACCTGTCACTCATTCAGCATTTGGAGCACCTCCTGTCCCTTATTCTGCTCCAGCCTCAATGGCCTTCCTTCTTGTTCTGCCACAGAGCCTTTGTTTTTGCTGTTCCCTTTGCCTGGAACACTCTTCTCAAAGCTGCTCCTTATCACGTAGACCTCAGTTCATGTCATCTCTGCAATGAAGCAACATCATCCCTCTGCTCTTCCCCCTGGATGTATGATGTGGCCAGGGCCCAGTCACTAATTATCATCATGTCTTGTTTCATCCCCATGCCTTAAACTACTCAGATGGACAGGGATACTGTCGGTTTCCTTTCCTTTCCTGGAAAAAGGGGATGAATCAGTAACTATCTCTCACTTGTTGAATGGTATTCACTGAACATTTTTTCAGCCATTAGAGGATGGCATATAATGAGCACTCAATAAATTACATGATTTATAATGAGTGATAATGCAAATAATCACAAACCTTCACTGAACACTTACTGTATACAGAACACTATTTTGGGCATTTTATAGATACAAACGAGGTAGAACTTATTACTCCCAGTTTAGAGGCACAAAGAAGAGAAGTGACTAGTTCAAGTGACACAGCTAGGAAATGAGGGCGTTGGGATGGGAGCTCAGTTCCCTTCAGTTCTGATGTGAGCCATATCCTCTTTGGAGACCTCCTTGGTCCTTGTCCTATAGGGGGAGAGGATCTAACAGCAGTTAGTGAGAAAGCAGAGTGACAGGGTTTTGATGGGAGCAGCGCTGGCAGCCATAAACCCCAAGGCATGCTCAGAGACATCAGAGAATATGTCCTAAAAGAAAGGAATCCGAAAGAGGCAAGTCAGGCAGGCCAAACAGATCAGCTGGGTAACAGGAGGCTAGTACCTACCTCCACTGTCTTGTAAAGGAAGGAGTATACCAGGGAGGCATTGGCATTCTTCAGTGTGGTGGCCACCACTATGGGCATTGAGGTTAAAGAAAAGGTATCTTTCTGGCATACAACTAGAGCACAGACCCTGACACATGTGATCCCCAACCACATCCTGTCCCCTGTCACCACCCACATCTGTCTACCCCTCAACCCCAGCCTGAACTTCTGATACACTGTGCAAATCCTGTCTCAGCGCACCCTCTCTAGATCTAAGTTTTTGCCACCCCATGCCCCCAAGAATCCACCTGGGCAGGATACAGTAAAGGTTGCTGTGTTTGATCCATAGAAAGTGGACCCGGCCATGGCTCAGCAGTGGTGTCAGGGCACCCTCTTCCTCCCGCTGCATTAGCAGTGGCATGAAGTACTCAATCTCACTCATGGGGATGTCACCCTTGTAGTTGCGGCTGATCAGGGGCTAAGGGTGGGCAGAGAAGTATTGATCACTGCTGGTATTCTCCAGTCAAGAATATTAGAGAGCCTGGGCAAGGTTGATGCATCTGGGTAAGGTTCCACCTTTCTGTGCCTGTTTCCTCCTCTGTAAAGTGAAGGTTGATTAACAACAACTATTTTGTCTAGAGTCCTTTCTGAGGGCTATGAGTAGTGATATCCTCTCTATTCCACAAATAAGGAAACTGAGGTATGAACAGCATGCGTAAGTGACGATACTGTGAACTGAACACAGGCATCCTGGCTCCAGAATCCTGTTCCTACCCTGGCAGTAATGTGCATCACATCAATGAGGGAGTGGCTAAATTGGGCAAAATGAGACAATTGTATAGCAAACCATGAAACTTTTGTTGATAAACTAAATGTAGCATATATATGTTTGTTTGCCCATACGTGTGTGTACAACATGGGCTGATTTTCAGTGATGTGCACTTGAAGGGGATGGAGGGAAGGAGAAAGGGAAGGAGGGAAGGAGGGATTCAGCCATCCATCCATCCATTCATCCATTCATTTATTGACCAGGTCTTACTATTTTTGCCTGGGGAACCGCAGGTTCACGTTGCCTGGGGTACCACAGACTCAAGCAATCCCCAGCCTCAGTTTCCCAGGTAATTCCCTGGGATTACAGGTGTGCACCACCACTCAGCTATTTTTTGGGACTTGTCTTGCTATCTTGGGACTAGGTCTCAAACCCGCAGACTCAAGAGATTCCCAGTCCCAGCCACGCGCCATAGGCTTGTGCTTAAAGGCACGCACCACCATGCACAGCTGGCTTTAGATGTTATAGCCGGGCACGGTGGCTCGTGCCTGTAAGCTTCAGCTTAGATGTTATAATGCAACGTCCGTTACTTTTTTTTTTTTTTTTTTGAGACTAGGTCTCACTATTTTTACCCATGGAACCACAGGCTCTCGTTGCCCGGGGTACCACAGACTCAAGCAATCCCCAGCCTCAGCTTCCCAGGTAGCTGGGATTACAGGCACGCGCCACCACGCCCAGCTATTTTTTTGGAACTAGGTCTCGCTACGGGCCCCAGACCGGACTCGAACCGGGAATCCCTAGCCCTGGCCGCTTCATAGGCTAAAGCTTACCTGCACGAGCAACCGTGGCCAGCCCCATTACTTTTTTTTTTTTTTTACACCAAAAGGTGGGATGATAAAAGGGGAGAGCAGGAAAGAGGGAGGAGGGAAGAAAACAATGAGATCATATCTATTTTTTTTTTTTTGAGATCATATATTTTTTACTGCACAAATAGCTCCGCCTGGCAGGCAGTAAGCAGTTAATAGCAACTACTTGGGAGGTTGTTTCAGTCCAGTGTTTAGACCCCAGAGGGCACATAGAAGGTCCTCAAATACCTTAGCTCTCACTATAACTAACAGGAATATTATTTGCCCCTGCTGTGTTCCTTATATATGGATAAGTTTCATTGAAAGCTTCATGGTTGCAGAGCACTACAGGCCGAGTGCTTTACCCACATCGAGGAGTATTAATTCTTACTGGGTGGATTTCACTGGGACTCCCTTTTTTAAGTATAGGGAGACTGAGGTTGAGAGAATTGAAGCCTCTTTGCCCCAGACGCTAGTCCAGTAAACAAAACAGGTGGGATCAAATCCGGGACTCCCAGGGATTGGGGGAAAGGTATTCCCACGCCCCCAGAACTTTCTGGGGTCTTCCTACCTTAGAGACAGGGCCGCTCCTGGGTCCAAGAGAGCGTCTGCTTACTTATCCGCTCCCCCAACCCCCCACTCCCCCACAC
>PVHY01026136.1:0-17624 GCA_004024945.1 Uropsilus gracilis
CCCCCCGAGACCCTTATGGCCCCTGAGCCCCGCCAAGCCCCCAGAATCCTCTGGTGGCAGCAAACCCCCATTGAGCCCCCCAAACCCTGCTGGGGCCCACATCCCCTCGGGAAGGGGGGGAGGGCAGGGCTCTCACTCAGGGGAGGGGGAGGGACTGGAACAGCCTGCTATCCTGCTGCCAGGACCAGCTGGCTGGGACTCCTTGCTCTGACCACCAGGATGGGGTTGGCAACCTGTGTGGCTCAGGAGGCAGCATTGGGAGCAGGCTTGTCAGGCCGGGTTTGTAAACAGGGTTCACTAGTGGAGCTGTCCAGGTGGCCAGGGCCTCGCACAGACCACCGTCCTGTGCAGTGTGGCCAGGGACCACCCCCTTCCTGTGCAGGAAGGAAGGGCTGGGGGCCCTGAGCTGGCATTGGGGAGAGAGACAGAGACCAGGTTTCAACTTGAGCTGCAGAGAAAGTAGGAAAATAGCAGCCCTTGCATGAGAGGAGACAGGTACTGAAGAAAATTTTAAGAAAAAAATTAATTATCCACTTGCATAAATGTCCATTTTTTTGTTTCCTTTGAGGCTATGTTTTTTAAACAGTTTTCAAGAATGGTGGTTTCTTTTCTACAGTTACACTTCCCTAGAGCTGTGCTTTTTCTTTTTTCCTCCTCACAGTAACTGGAACTTTGTTTTGTGATTATACATAAGATAATTTTGTTTTGACTTATAAGTTACTGTCCTAGGTACCACCTGTCTCATGGATGCAAATCAACTTTATAAAATATGAATCATAGGGAATTTATCTGGACAGCAGCATCAGGTGTTCATTCTCCATGTTCCATTTGGTATTTTATATTTAAATCCCCACAGTGTCCCTAGTTCAAACCTAGCACATCTCAGATCGTAAATCAATTGATTATTTTTAGCACCATCACTACGGACAGCTAAGAGCTAATGTCAGGTACAAGAAATGGTGTATAAAGTCATTATGGCTGTCCTGGGGGTTGCAAGCACTGGGTCTGGGTTCTCTTTCTTCTCATCTTACTGTGTTTTCTGTATTTGCTGTTAATAAACAGTTATCAGTTTTTCCATCAGAAAAAAAGGTTGGCTGTTACCAAGGGAAGTTTTTCCTTCAGTCATTTCTAAGCTATGCACTCTCATGGAACAGAGTTACGTGTCTTTGAATTAAAGGCTTAATTTTAGCTATGAGATCTGAAAAAAGAAAATTTCAAAGATAGGTATTTTTATATTTAAATTTATTCTCTAAGTTGATATTGATAAGCCCTAATGTCACCAGGCAGTGCAACGCTGCCAATCAGCACACAAACTTACATCATCAGACAGCTCAGCTCTGCCATCAGTAAGTTTAGGACATTTGCCATACATCAGTCCTCAAGCAGGGAGGTAAACATTGTTTAATTCAAGAGGAGTATCTTCCTTTTACCTTAAGAGATTTTTATAAAATAGTATTTCTTAGGAAGACAGATGGATAATGACTTAGGATCAGAGACTCCCCACTGGAAAAACTCGTGAATGAGAAAAGCTTGATCTACTTCTCAGCCTCATGCATGTTTCTGAAATAGGATTCGTCTTTGCAAATGTGAAGTGTCTCACATTTGCTGCCAGTTACTTGGTCTGTTTTATATGCCAACTCCCTAAGGGACAGAATTGACTACAAGCACTGACAAGACGGAGGGCCTCTCAGGGAGAGCATCCACCCCAATGGCTCTGCCAGGACTCAGCTGCAGTCCCCCCTCCCGCCCCCATGGCTGGCCGCTGGTCATCAAGGCCTGACCTCACCTTCCACCCCACCCCCAAACAGGACCAAGACAGACAGGAATCCATTCCAGACACTGAGACTCTGTGCAGGGTGAGGGAGGGAGCCACTGACCAGGCACTCCCGAGGCACAGAAACAACCAACACCTTATGGGTCTGTCCTCAGGAGTGCCCACTTCTGCTGTGCCACCGGGCCTTGAGTAGCAAGGGCCACCAGTGGGAGCTTCTCCCAAGAGGCTCCAGGCAGGGAGGCCACATCCCCAGTCACGAACTGCATCCATGCAAGAGGTGAGTGGCCAAATGTAGGGGCCACTGTTCACTGGCCTGGGGGGCAACCCAGATGCAGCTGAGGGGCCACGACATCAGCAGGACCCAAATGCAGACTCCAGCTATGCTACTTGTGGTGCCTCCATGTCCTGTGTGACTAGGTATGGCGCTGCTTAACCTGGGTGGGGTCCAAATTGTGGAAGTCGATAGATAGTCCAGCATCCGGTGACCAGGGCCATGACTGGGCGGTGGACACTGAGGATCCTTGCAGGACTGAGCTGTAAACCATGCACAAAAGTTGTTTCTTCTCCCTTGGACCCTCCATCTCAAGAGCAGAGCTGGGATGTGAGGGCGATCTGGCTGCGACATCTGTCACCCCATTGATTGCCAGGGTTGATTCAGCTGATCTGGTTGGCTAAGCGGGTGTCCCCTTCCTCGCTGCTCCATGTGCATCCCTCCCAAAGCTGTGTGCTCGGTCGAAGAGGATGGCCTTCCCTGAATAGAGACAAACCATTCTTCAGTCGAGGGTATACGAGTAACTGTGTTCCCCTGCTAGAACCTCCAAACAAGCTTTCAAGAGCAGAGCTCACCCGTCTGCTGTGACACTATAGAAACAAGGACCTGCTGCAGACTCAGAGCTTCACACAGCCTGGGTCAGGATTGTTCATCATCCTGTTTACAGAGAGGCCAGCCACTGCCAGCGATGGGCTACCCCTCTGCCCAGTGGGCAGACCATGGTGGGGTTCATCCCAGATCAGGCTCCAAAAACCAATAACACAGGCCACGTAGCTCCCTGTGTCCAAAGAAAAGTTACTCTAAAATGTGTGAGTATTCACAGGCTGGAATGAAAAATGCGGCTTCCACATTTGTCTCTCCACCTGAGCTCAGTTCTGGGACACGGTCCTCCTCGGACACCCTGTCCTGCTCAGGAGACAGCAGGCAGCGGCCCCCAGGGTTGGCTTGACAGGAAGACACCTTCAGAGCCTGAGGATCGTGTGCGCTGGCAGGGCTGACTCCCTGCAGACAGATGGACTGATGGGCAAGCCGCATGACTACAGTGCTGAGCAGTCAGATTCCGGCATTGTGCCCGCTGGGCCTTGGGCTGAGATGTTCCCAGGAACTGCGGCCTTGCCTGCTCCCCAGGCCTGTGGAGCATGGGCCAAGGAACAGACATGTTTCTCAGGGCCAAGAAATGCAAGTGCCCCAGGGCGCTGGTAGTGACTGCTGGTCAAATGGCATCTGGAAAATGTTTTTCCAGCTCCTTTACAAGAGTCAGCATCAATCCAAGCCAGAGCCGCACATTCTGGCCCTAGTTGTGAACTGACTGCCGCCCCAGTGGGGGGAGGCAAGGTTACCCTGGAATCCCTGCACAGTGCCAGGACAGCCTGTGTGTCCAGTCCCCATTTCCGCTCACACTGCCACAAATCAGCAGGCTCACAGCTCGGCTTCAGGGTCCAACCCCACAGCAGTGATCTGTCAGGAGCCGGCCAGGCCACGGAGCACGAGGAAGGACATCGAGTGAGATTGACTTGTCAGAGACTGGGACTGAGTGGAAGAATGCACCACCCAGCCCCATTTATTACATCTACTAGCCTATTTAAAGAGTGATAACAATTGTTTGCAGCTAGTCAAACAAGGGGAAGTAGTTCAGGTAAAATTAGATTAGGTAAAGCATTAGCTTCTATAGGATACTTGGGGCCAGGGGATTCACTCATTAAATTGCTATTATCGCCTAAGGAATGTTTCTTAGGGTAAATATTGGAAGAACGAAGGCATTGCTGCCCACCAGAGGTCAATCATGCCATTCTCTCTTCAGTGTTCTGAAGACATAAGATAGTGAAACAAAGTTTTCTTCATTCACAGCATGAGTCCTGACCAGTTACTGGCATTTCCTAGCAGTGGTCTGCCGGTGTAGCTCAGGTTTCCTTGGATGCTGTGTTGGAGGGACGTCAGCCCATCATGTCGCCCGGGTTCCAGGGCCCATCATACAGGCTAGCATCTGTCCTCGCTGCTCTGGGTCACACCAAAGCCTGCCCACTGCTACTCCAGGTGTCTTGTCTCCAGTTTGCTCACGTGGGCAACATCACTGGTTGTCCACAGAAAATTTTCAAAGCAACTATCTGTGATATCAAATGCAATCATTTATGATGTTCCGAAGTTTTCCTCTAATTGGTTACAAGTAGGGGTGTGGTAACCGGATCAGGGTTGCCCTGCTTCCTCCTGATCCCTCTCTGAGTTCCCTTGAACTGAAGGGGTCCAGCATCCTCATCTGCAGATGACAGTAATGACAGCATTCAGGGGACACTTATGCAGTCCACACTATACATGTCCTGCAAATTACAACTGTATCTTAGGTTAGTTTTATTGTAGAAACATATCAAGTCCATTGGGAAAAGATGACTTCTCAGAGACTCTTATCTCCCCTGTAAAATTCTTCTGACTGCTTCTGTATTCCATCTGTTGTCTTGACATGCAGATTGCAGGCCAGTGACTTCCAGTTAGTTGGGAAGTGGAAAGAACTATTTAAATCATAAATATTAATCATGTAGATTCAACCTTTAGGAGTAAAATTAATGTTAGGAGCACAATGATCTTAGTGTCTTCACCGTGAGATAAACAGTTCATAACTGTCAGCATTAAATCTACACTTTGAACCATGGTCAAGCAATACCCACAGCATCAATAGCTGCTTTCCTCACACCCAGGCCTTCCCTGTGGAATATTTGAGTTTTCAGTTAAAGCAATGATGGTTGCCCATCCGGGGACCTGACATGCCCTCACCTCACTGCCACCCTCCAGCAAGCTCATACAGCAATGGCTGGGTGTCTGCTGGCGTCCAAGTCCACCAAGCCCCTGAGACCCCAACCACGGAGTCCAGCACTCCTGTGCCAGCAGCCTTTGCCGGTACTTTGAGAAGTGCTGGCCAGCTCTGAACCCTGCCCTCTGTCCCCCACCCCACCCCAGACACACACCTCCCCCTCAGAGACACGAACTCTGTGACTGTTTCCACTCATCAAGGTGAATGCAGCTGCACTGGTCAACCCCCCCCCCAAGCTGGAGGGGGCACATGGACACTGCCTACCAGCAGCACAATGGACGTGCCCTCCAGGCTGAGCTCCGTGCCTCATCACTGACCTCCATTAGGGGCCACAGGAGTCCCAGGCCCAGGGCCACCTCTGAGCTGTTACCTGGACCCAGCAAGAAACAGCCAGTGTCCCTGTCCCTTCTTTTTCCTGCATTTTTATTCAGTCTCTTTCCTGATCCCTTGCATTGTGCTGCCATTTGTGACTTTGTGAGTATCACAATCACAACACTAATCACAAACCATTGAACACTGCTGTAATTGTGGAAATGACAGAAGTACTGTCCATTCACAGGCTGCCTGGATCAGAGGTGAACATGAGTGACTTCACTCCTAGCACACATCATGGGGGTCAGTAAATGCTCTTCCCATCTGTGCGTTTGGATTTGTGTAAAATTTCAAAGCTCTGACCAAATTTCACTGTTTGGAATTAATCTGAAACTGTTGCTGACCGCTGACCACTCACATTTCCAGAGGACATGCCCCTGAAACCCTCTAACAGGCTCTCAGATCCACTCACACCAACAAATCTCGACATCGCCTCTGCCACATCTCTTATTATAGCAGCCATGAGAATCCAGGCTGGAAAACATCTGAGAACAGAGCATCATCTGAAACTCACCAAGTCGCAGTCTCTCCCTGACTGTTGATGAGTGGCACCTGCCCCTGGGGCTCAGCAGATACTCCGCTTGCCAGTGTAGCTGACGACTGGCCCTTGGTGACCAGTGCCCCACTCATGATGACCACCACCACACGGTTGCCCACTCTCTCCGTGGCCAGAATGTGGCTGGAAATAAAATCCTGGCCACAGAGGATTCTTGATTAAAACACTTCTGTCTTCCGCTGACCACAGAAAATACCCAGAATGTGGCCCCAGCCTGACCTCAGGTCTGCTGGGCTCAGATACCTCCCATTTGGCTCCCCTGGTGCCAGCCAACAAGTCATCAGGCTCACAGGCACATGCACCATTGTGTGCAGACAATGGGCTAATGTCACGGCTTTCTTCTCAAGCAAGAAGCACAGAGAGAAAAGAGCACAATGAGCCGATGTGACCCCTCATGACAGAGGGACCCTTCACACCCTCCTCCTCCTGCTTTTGTGGTGACATAAATAACTCCTGATGTCAGTTTGTTTACATACAGGGATACCGTGATGGCAGAGATGGTTTGTCTACCTCTAGGTCATCTAAAACACAAAGAGAGCTCGATGTGACTGTTTCGTTTGCTGAGAAACAAAGAGCCCGTTTGCCCCAGAGCACTCACAGGGTGCCTATCACAAGGTCAGAGCGCTCTCTCCAAGGCCACTCTGTTTGTTCACTGTCCTCCCCAGCTGCCCTTCTGTCTGCCAAGTCATCCTTTGAGAGATGTGTCTGTTCATTCATTACCTTTTTCCCCCTCCTTCACTTGATAGTCTCCAGGGTCATTCCTTCCTCTAGTCAAATATAGTCCACTGAGCTCAGCCACACAAGCCTTCATTTCACACTCAAAGTGGTGCCAAGCCTGGTGTGTTCAGTGGTGGGGCCCACACTCGTGCTCACTGCCCTGTCTTTGCAGGAACTGGTTCCTTGGGCCACGGCCAGCATCCTGGCTGCTCAGCCCTTGCACCTGGATAAGTCCATCATGTTCCTGCTTGTTTTTGCTCTGAAATAACTCACTCTGGGAGGTCACCTGCCCCAGACCTCAAGAGCTGGGGGATGCCTTGCCCTTCCTCCATTCATATGTTCTGCTGGCCACATCATGCTGCACTGCCCCTCCCTGCCCCACACACAGGTTGGAAGGGCAAAGGTGAGCACCACCACAGAATGTACCTCCACCCTGCACAAGACAGGAGGCCCAAGTCAGCAAAGAAGCCTCGGGGTCATGATGGGCATTTTCCCTGAGGGCCTAGACCAACTCAGAGAACATGGAAAGGGTTAGGGGTCACCAGAGGGAAAGGGGGCAGGAAGAAGGTTCATCGGTGACCAGGTTCACCTGAGTCCACCAATGTGGAGACAAATTCAGCTTGGCCGGGACACAGACAGATTCTTTCGCAAAGCAATGCTCTTTCTTGTCCTAAAGTCACAAGCCTTACTCTATGCAGCCTCCCCTGCAATGCTATAAAAACAGCTGTGGAGAAAACATGCAGGGGAAGCCCATGACACCTTAGTTTTGACCTAGCAACTCTACTTTACAGATCAGCTTCTGATTTCCCGGTAGTGTTATCCCCCTGGATACGCTTTCAGGTGCCACCACAAATCTCAGCAGATGGTCATGTAACACTGCTCCTCAATGGTGTTATGTGTAACTCCACATGTTAGAAGTGGGGAGTCTAGAATACCAGCATATAAATACCTGCTCTGAAGCAGCGCAAAGCCAAGAGAATTCTTCCTCTTCTTTTAAGACAATTTAGATCGTCTGACCTAACACCGAGGAACTGTAGGCACAATGTCTGCCACGGTAGTAACAGGAAGACGAGTCTCCTGAGTTGGAATGAAGACAGCAGTTGGCGACTGCAAGTCAGTGTCAAGACCTACATTGGGAAACAACCAGGGAGAGTGACTAATTCCTGGAGAAAGAGCAGCTCAGGGCTGACCATACCTAGGCCTCCATGTAGATAGCATTTTACAGAATTCTCCAATACATTTTCAGTTTCTGGAAAGTTCTGAGTCTCTGCTCACCTCAATTTCTCATGAACCTGAGAAGAATAAAGCCTACCTGACTGGTTTTGTGGAGAAATTCAACTAGATAAGAAACATAAAGCACTCAGCACACTACCAACACGTGGTAGCCGGCAGTGATTGGTTTATATGCTGCTTAGAATTTTTTCATGGTTTCCCAATCAAGCATCTAATTGAATTTTAAAGTGACCCATAACTTCCTCCCAAGTTGCCTTACCTGTGGGGGAGGGGGGCAGGGTGGAGCATGTGGTGGCCGGGTCGTTACAGGGAGCCCACAGTGCCTTTCCCACACTCTGTTGATAAATGAGCTGAGAAAGGAAGCATCTGCCACAGAGCAAGTGAAGCAGAAGAGGCACAATGATCAAGAGAAGTGTCGAGAAGCCGCCGAGGACCGTCTGAAGGCCTGTGGCTGTGAAGTCTGTTGACTCTGGGAGTTGTCCAACGAAACGGCTCGGCGCGATGACGCGGCATCTTCTGAAACTGATGATAAACGCCCCGTTGGGTCCTGTGCGGACGCGACTCCAAGATGGTGCCTGTGGACGCCGGTGGAGACTGCTGCTGGCCAACAGGAGGCCATGCTGGGGCTGCCATGGTCCCATGACTGGCAGAGGGGGAGGGAGTGGCGCCCCTGGGCTCACACTGACCTCTGACACCCCATCCTGGATGCTTCCAGGCCTGTGTCCACTCAGGGAAGCCCAGTGTGGCCCCAGGGCAGCTGGGTCAGGAGAACTGGGGTACCGGAGCTGCTCCCGTTAGCCACTAAGACGCCTCGACCTGCGAGAATGGATTCCGAGGAGCCGCCTGGAGAGGTGGCCGGAGACCCTGGCTGCGCGAGCCCTTCCAGTGTCCAAGGGTTGGGCGGCCCTGACCACGCGCCTCTGCCAGGGGGTCCGACACGTTCAAGCCAGCAGGCGCCTTGTGGGGGCGGGGCGCTGCAGACTTAGGCGAGCTTCAGGGAGGCAGCACATTTAATGGATACCATCCCCGGCCGGTGGAGAAAAACACGAGTAACTAAGGCCTCGACGGCAGGTAAGACAGAAAGCTCGCTTGGAGAGTGTATCAAGCGTAGACGCAGAGCGGAAGGCAACTCCGGAAGCTCAGGAGTGCTGTGCCGGAAGTGTATGGACTCCGCGGGCTGTTCTGAAGTCGTCACAGGCAAGCTCATGATGAGGAACGGCAACTGCCCTGCAGACTAGGGTTCTTGGAGCCAGTCCTGCTCACGCAGCATCCTCTGTCTCGGGACATATCCAAGGGGTCCCTTGCCTTCTCAGTCTCCAGCTCATGAAATTGTGGATTACATCATCACAATGTGGGTCTCTCCTCAAGTCATCGAGTAGTTCTGCGCATTTGACTTGAGTTAAAAATGTGCCCTTCCCGCCCTCGGGAGAGCCTCAGCTACTAACCCCACTGCTGTCCGACCTTGGCACCTACCTTGCCAGGAGCACGTTTCCAGGCTCAGCTGAGTCTTGTCTTGACCGCAGCTGCAGCCAACATTTGATAGTGAGGGCACAAGAGAGCCCCCAATTCCGTTACTGAGCTCGAAGGCATCTCAGAACCAAGTCAAGTTATGCTAAATCATGAAGAATGTGGGGGTGATTTCCTCCTGCAACAAAAGATGACAGCAACAAATGCCTGCCAACCTCCCAGCACAGAGTATATATGGCACCAAATACAGTTGTTGGGTTCCTTGAATGTTCATTAGTGAGTTCAGTTTTCATTCGACTCTCTTCAGCTGGTGGCGAAAGTTTGGCGGAGATAAGAGAGAACACCATAGCCACTCCAAGATGATGTGTTTGTTTTTTTTTTTTTCCTAAGAGGAAGAAGCCTCTTATGATCAATGAGAACATATTATTAACTTTCTTCTTAGAAATGGCAAGAGCAAGCCAGGCGTGGTGGCACATGCCTATAATCCAAGTGCTGTGAGGCAAGAAACAGGGATCACTTGAGTTCTCAGGTTCAGGAAATTGAAAGAACTGATTCTTATGATTGAAACACCTTTGGCCTCATATAAAAAATACTGGGTGGATAAGTAGAGTGAATGAATACAATTTCTCTGGGAGTCCAATACCTTAGAATTTCCTGAAAATCAGTTTAAGAGGTCTCCGGTCCTCAGTAAATTAGAATGCCTTGAGTCAGAACCCAAGGATTTGAATCTAAACAAGTTTCCCTGGTGATCTACCTGGGTAATAATGTCTGAAGAACACATTCTGGGTAGTGCCTTTTCTGTACCCGGTTAGAGAATGCGATGACTCAACCCTTCTTTCTTCGGTGTGCCTCTGATAGGTGCTCATTCTGTCATAATGGGCATTTACATTTTGACATTTTTAGAGTCTTGGAGTGATTTTGGCAGTATGGGGGGAGGGGTCCCCATGGCTGGGGTGAGGATTCGGGTGACAGGTGAGGTCAACACAGCAGAAGAGGTGGGAGCCCACCTCCACACCATGGAGAGTGCTATAAATAATGTCATAGCACCAAATAAATGACAATAAAAACAATACAATTGAAAAACACCGCAGACTGTGTAACTTCTATTGTATTGATTCAATAAAAAATCATTTCAGAGATTACAATCACAGTTCCTTGCAACAAGCATTTTCATCTATTTCCTCAGGAATCTGAGCGCCTCCTCTAAGCCACCTCAGCATGAAATTTCAACATCACCTTCAGTTTTCCAAAGATTTAGATATTGTGATCATGAATGTCACATTTTAATGAATGATCATCTCTGGAGAGGATGGGAAAATAATTGTTTAAATGAAGGTATACAGCCTTTGAGAAGCTGGTATTGACTTGGCAAACATGCTTCCTGAATACTGAAAGTTTTCTCTCCATGTTTGATGCCTGGGGAATGAACTTGTTTTGCAATCATGAGACAGATTCCTTCTGGGCATAACAAGGGTGCCTCTTGCTTGGTGCTTTCACGCTCTTCCCCAGAAATGCAGAATTGTTGAGTCAATTGTGAGATTCAGTCTGACATTTGTCATACTGATATGACTGTGATTGTCATATCAGAGTTCCAGTGGCTACTCTGGGGGAGGGAGGGCAGCACCCAGGAAAGCAGTAACCATAGCCAGGCAATAGCTCTGAAGTCCCGTGGCTCCGCTTTCCCGCACATACAAATGCGTTTTCCAGAACTTACTTAGAAGCGGCTCTTTAAATTCTAACTTCAGGAACATGGGAACCCATGGAAATGACAATGATAATGCAGACAGTGAACCCTGCTTCCAGGTGGCAAGAGAGGTGAGCAGGTGGGGAGCAGCTGCCTAGGCCTGCCAGCCATTCACAGAACGCATCTGATGCAGCAACACAAGAGTCATCATCATTGTCATCCTTATTGTCATTGTCATCCTCATTGTCGTTCAGCAAAAGTCTAGTCAGTCTGTTACCTGGAGAACAGCATTGTGTCAGCAAAAGGCTGCTGTCACAGAACAAGCCTGGGCAGTAACTTTGCAAGTTGAAGACAACAGTTGGGTTTCAATGGCAAGCCTCGAAGGGAAGATGTTCACACTGGGGTTTGTATCTAGAGACTAAAGCTCATCTGGGAATACACACCCACAATCACACACTCTAGCATTTTCACATGAGAATTAGTGTGCTCAGCCACTCTTTCTTTCTGGCTTATTTAGGCTAGCAAGATTCCTGCTAGCTCTGTCCATGTTATCACATGTGTCTCAAATTTGTCCTTTTTAATCACTGAATAATATTCCATTCTGTACATAGACCACAACTCTCTGATCCATTTGTCTGTTTTGGGGCATTTGGGCTATTGTCAATAGTGCTGTTATAAACACCTGAGTCCAAGTGTCCTTATGAATGACTGTTTTTGTATCCTTCAGGTCGATTCACAGTGGGATTGCTGGATTGAATAGGATATGGGGAAAACAAAGAACAAGTAAAATTTAAAACTGTCAACAAACTAAAGCACAGAGCAAGAGAAGGGGAAAGGGATAAAATCAGGGAAAGGTAGGCGAGATTGAGATGATGTTTCACTGGTGACACAGTCGTGGAAAAACCCTGGGATATACAATAATACAAAATATATAAATATGTGTAATCAAGAAAAAAAATCATATCTCAATAAAACTGGATAAATTTAAAAAATGATAGTGTGTTGTTTACTACACATAGTTGGTCTCTGATGTTGAGTTTGAACACTACTGATGATTTTTAGGTACTAGGTGACAGCTGGAATTCTCCCATCGGTTAAATTTTTGTTAAAATATAGTTTTTCTGCATCAGTTTACATGATATGAGATACACTGCCTGCTGAAGTGATGCCACTCCAGATCAAAGAAAGGTATTTCCCTCATAACATCCAGCATTGATTGTTAGTCATTGGGCTGTAGTAACCCAGGAATACCTACCTACAGGAAGACCTGATACAGGCTGTGAGAAAAACACCATGGCTGAGTTATGGGATGGACAGTAGCTGATGAAAGAGCAGTTTGATCTTTTCATTCATAGGAAAGAGAACCAGGAGTGACCCCTCCACAAAACAGGAGTCACCTGTGTTGACTGCCATCCTCTGCATTTCTGTCATTTCCACCTTTTTTGCTTCTCTAGTATTTCTGGTGGAAGAAAGCAACTGACAACAGCAGCTGAGGTGTCTGCTGGTCATGACAACAATGCCAGAGCACTCACTGAGCACCTACTGCATACCAGCACTGCCTTTGGGCATCACTTCAACTGCGAGGTCAACAAAATCATCAGTTTCTGTGGCCATGGGGGGGCAGTAGGGGATCTACAGGTGTCAGAGAGCAGCTTATGCAGTCCCAGTCTTCTGCCCCTGACGTCTCACCTGAAGCCCCACTCTTAGCACCACAGACCTGGCTATGCTGGCCCCAGAGCCCAGAGCATGTCACAGGGCTACCTTGCAAGGGCCACATGGCAGTGACAGCAGCCAGAGGAGTGGGAGGGCTGCTGCCCCAAGAGGAGGCTGGGGAGACCAGCAGGCTGTGCTAGGGTCCAGGCCTGTCCAGGTGGGGAGACCTCCTCTGAGCAGAGCCTCTGGCAGCAGAGGCTGCATCCCTGGGCAGGAGCACAAAGGGCCTCCGGCTTCACCCTGTTTCTTGGGATATGGTTTGAATCCAAGCCCACTGTAGTCTTGATTCTGGACTTGTCCTCCCGGTGTCCTTCTGGAAAGACCAGGTGGACATCTGTACTCATCTCTCCCACCCCGGTCCCTGGACTCCTGAGCAAGAGCCAGCTATGACTGACCGCTCCCATCACCCCATCCCATTGCCCCCACCCTGTCCACCCACCAGGTCCTCGCAATATAACACACATAACATGCCTCAAATCTCCATTTTAAGAAATGTCACCCAACCTCCCCACCCCCATGGATGTTATTAAGATTTCATCAGGGAAATGTATGTGAATGCACATAAAACCTGTCAGTCCATGAAGGGTGAGTCATGATTTTGTCAATCATTTCAGTTTCAGGGAAAGACTGCACGGACTGCCACACTCCCCCCTCCTACTGTGTGTGTCTGGTCCTTGTACAAGCTGGGCTACAGTCGGAGATGAAGGCGTAGAGATGGCTGACCCAGGAAGATACAGGAATTCATGACACCCAGCCAAGGGGGTCAACAACTCAGGAGCCGGGCTCAGACTTGCCAGGATGAATTAGGAAAAATGGGGCAGGTCTGAGGTCACATACAAACACTCAGTCCCTTCCCTGGAAAACAATAGACAGTGACCTCCAAACATATGCCCAGACACTTCCTCCTCCCCACCCTGAACCCCTGAACAATCACAGGATGGAGAGAAGGAGCTGATGAGAGGAGGGAGAGGGTGGTACGTGTGACTCTTCCAGAGGCTGACTCACATGATAATGTGTGTTTTCAAGAAACCTGGTTCGGTCAGATATGTCCAAACAAGCTGAAATATTGACAAGAACTGAAAGTCTGCACGTGAAAAAATACAAACGAACCTGAAAATGCTTATGTTGCATTATTTAGCATAGTTACAAATGTCAGGTGACTTCAAGAGGTTCCGCTCCTGAGAATGGTTATTTGCAAAATAGTATTTGGCAAAGTTCAGGTGGCTGTTTCTGTGCACACTGTGGGCAAACTTCCCTTTAGCCAGTTATGTGTCCCCTTGATGAGGATGTCATAAAGGACACATGTGTGACTATTAATTTTGTCCTTCTTACCTCACAGATTCAAGTTGATAGATTTATGACCCACAAGGTTTTAATCACATATTTCATATTTTCATGAGTGATATGGTTGTGCCATAAGAAAATAACTTTAATTAAAACTAAATTTGATAGACAACCAAACAACTCCACAAGTATCTGTGGCCTATCCATCAAACTTTCAAAAAGGTCGTTTGTTCAGAGTATTTTAATTTTGTTTTCACGTTGAGAAATGCCCAAGGTGTGTTTAAAACATTGTACTGTCCTTGTTCTACTATTCATGGACAAAATAGCTTTAATGACTCATAGATAATCTCTGCTAATATCATTTTGTAGTTTACATTAGAAATAGATTCAAGAGAAGCAGATACTTACCATAATTTCATTTTGAAAAATAATGAGGAATTAAATTTTTTTATTGTTAGGAAGGATGGGGCAGTGAGATAATATTCAATCAGTGGCTTCAAGTGGTCAAAAAACATTGCTGGATGTCTACTTTCATGACTAGGAATATGCTAAAGTAGAAATATCTGTTTGATTTGCAAAACTAGTATTTTCAGCACCACTGCCAATTAAGTGCATATAGACATGATGTCATAAAGGGCATTAAGACTGTGGATTTAGCTTTTGTAGAAAACAAACATTTTTATTTGGTGTTTATGAAAATCCCCACCATTGTGGAAGCCACACTGAAAAGCTCCAAGTGGTGGTTCCCTTCCTTCAACCCCATCATCTTGCAAAACCCCAGTTCAGCATCCCAGCTAGAAGAGAGCACTGCAGGTTAGTCACAGGGCATGTCCATGTCCACCTGGCCTCTCCCATGACATCTCACCCCCGAGACACCTCCACCCCCCCATCCCTACCCCTACCATCTCTGCAAGGCTCCTGACCACCACCGATCACCCACTGCCATTCTGCCTCTCCCCCATCCTCTCCAAGTACCTCGTCCACATGTGGCCCTTTGGAGTCAGTTTCCTTTACTTGGTGAAATCCTTCCATTGGAGGCCCAGCTCCCAGGACCTGGCTGGGGTGAATACACTCTCATGAGAGTTTGTCCAGAGTATGTGTGATTTCATAAGTCTTCATGTATCTGGAGGCACATCCAGGAGCCTCCTGGCTGGGTCCTCTGGAAGCCAAGGGGTTTGTTGTGAAGGAAAGTACCAGCAGCCTCCAGAGTGTACGCACCCACACGCTCCCTTAGGGGCCACAGTCTCCATCGCTTGATGGTCTGATGCTGGTGCCATCTTTGTCTTTCAGCCATGCTGACAAGCAGACTGTCTTGTGGAACTTCCTTTTTCCCTGATAACTAGTTAGACTGAACACACTTACTTTGTTCATTTGAAATTGCTGTCTTCTTCCATGAAATGGTTACTTTCCTGCCCACTTTCTAGTTGGATTCTTCAATTCTTAACATTTAGCTTTGCCTGTTCTTCTGACTCTTACATGAATTTTAAATAGGTCCTTCTCATATCTATAAAATATCTTGATGGGGTTTTCATAGGGCTTTCATTAACTCAATGGATGATTTTTAGGGACAATTGTTATCTTTATTACATTGAGTCCTTCAATTCTCACTGTTCCACAAGACATAAGACTTGTGTTCTTGACTAGTCACTGGCCCCATAAAAATCATATGTCTGACCTCTTTCCTTATAGATTAGTTTTGCCTGGTGTTGCTTTCTTATGGAAATGGAATCATAGAGTATGTTTTCTGTTCTTTCCTTTTTCTTTGGCTCATTGTCATATAATAGTCATCAGGAGTTGTGTATCAGGAGGTTGCTCTTTTACACTGCGGTGTAGTGTTCACTGTTGCAGTTCTGTTGCTGCAACTTGTTACTCAAGGTGCAGAAAAATCATTTTGTTAACATGGAATCATAGGGTACATGGAATTTGACTTTTACATTAAATTAGCACTGCAGTTAGGACTAATTTTTCTGTATTAATCATGTCTTTCCTAATTAAATGTATCATTCTAAAATGACTTTTTATTGCTTTCAGATGTATTCATTGGACAGAATTATTCCAGTGTGTTTTGTTAAGTGTCCTAACTATTGGATACTTGCATTATTTCCTAGAATTTGTTCATGTAGACCAAAGACTGAGGTTTAATGCTGGAAACTCCAGTGGGAAAACTGCTCACAACACAGGGACTCAGAACCACACACAGGACTTACTCCTGTTGCAAAGGTAACTCACCTGTGGGCTAGGGAGGGTCTGGTGTTCAGAAGGAGGTTACCAAAGACTGAGGTTTAACACCAGGAACTCCAGCAGGAAAACTGCTCACAACACAGGGACCCAGAAGTGCCAGTGCCGTACTGGCACATAGTAGGGAACCAAGAACACTGACTGCCCAAGTTTGTCAAGACACCCCAACCAGAAAGGTTTATACAACAAACCCTAGACACATCACTAAATAAAGACACACGCTTGGGGGCACCATAAAACATTTAAAAGCCATCAATCTAAAAGAGGAGAAAGAACGAAAAAAGAAGGTAGACAATACAATAGAAACCACATATATGCACCACATCCACTGACTGAAAAGGGCTTGTCCCCCAAAATAGCCAATGAAAACAAGATATATCCACCACAGCAGCAAAGGCACAGAGGCAAAAATAACCACAACTTGGTTGGCTTCACCATGACATCTAATTCTAAAACAGCAGTGAATCAATACATAGAACAAGCCCGAAGGGAAAACACAGGAAGGAGGAAGAAAACAAATATTCAAGCAAGCCCTCAGAAGAATAACTCATCACCAAAGGATAAACAACCTGTGGAAACCAACATGGAGGACATGAAAGAAATGCTATCTATGTCAGACAAAGAATTTAGAATCTATTTGTTAAAAGCATTAGAAGGGGCAAGGGAAAATGGAGAAAAAAAGGGAAAGCAAGAGGTCAGAAACTTTCACTGAGCTAAGATAAGCAATATCATTTATGAACAGGAGAATGTGATTGAAACCCTAAATAAGAAACTGACTGAGATACAGTTTCTACGAGGAGAAATAAAAAAGCTCAAAAATGCAGGGAAAATCCAGGAAAGCAGATTAGGAGAAATAGGAGAGCGAATTAGCACACTAGAGAACACAGAATTAGAGAGAATGAAGAAAGAAAAAGAGAGAAAAAAACAAATTAAGAGGACAAAAGAAGAATTCCAAGATCTGTCAGATACCCTAAAGAAAACAAACATAAGAGTAATTGGAATTCCAGAAGGCAAAGACAAAGAAATAGGATCTGAAAGGCTTTTCAATGAAATAATGGAGGAGAATTTCCCAAATCTGAAGAAAGAAATGAAAATAGACATACAGGAAGCAAAAAGAACATCAAACTACTTTAATGAAAGAAAAAACACAGCAAGACACATGATAGTAAAACTCTCAATAGCCAAAGATAAAGAAAAAATTATGAGATTAACAAGAGATAGGAAACAGATAACCTACAAAGGAAAACCCATTAGACTAAATTCAGATTTCTCAGAAGAGAAACTCCAAGCAAGGAGAGAATGGGACCACATCTTCAAAACACTCCAACACAAAAAGTGCCAGCCAAGAATACTGTACCCAGCAAAACTGTCCTTTCTTTATGAAGGAAAAATTAGAACCTTCTCAGACAAACAAAGCCTCCAGAAATTTACTACCACCAAGTCCCACTCCAAGAACTTCTGCAAGAAGCCCTAAGACCAAAACCCACAGAAGAATAAAAAGAAGGAATAATT
>PVHY01026137.1:0-17326 GCA_004024945.1 Uropsilus gracilis
AGGATGCCTCCAATCTCCAGAGAAGCAGCCCTCTGCTCCCCAAGGGTCCCATTTTGAGGGCTCTGCCTGGGGTGGCCCTGGTTCCTCCTAGGCATGTCCAAGGCCCCTCTGGTTTATGGGAACTCTTTCCTCCAACGCCCCCAGGACATGGTGCACCCTGTGACTGGGGGGCCATGACCACAGGGCAGCCGGCCTGGGGAGAGGGACATCACCGGCTCCTGCTGGGCTGTGCAGAGGGAAAGCTGTGCCCTGGAAACACCGGACTGGACCCTGAGGCCTGGGTGGGGGTGAGGGCTCATGGGCCCCAGTTCCTTTGAGCCTCCTACCCCTACCACAGCAGACCTGCCCTGGGCTGACACTGGGGGAACAGGGAGGGCAGGGAGGATGCAGCCCCAGCAGGAGCCTCAGCCAGGGGAATGCCCAGGGATGGAGGTGGGGGGTATGCGTGGGTGTGGGTGGTCTTGGGGACCAGAGCAGGCGGAGGGCTGTGAGACCTGTGGTTCACCCTCTGTGCTGACTCCCCTGTGCTCAGCAGCCACCCACTGCCATGGCTGCCGCCTAGTGAGCTGCTTAGCCTGGGCGGGTACCGCGCTCCAAGGAAAGGTCCGGCGGGATGGAGCCAGGTTCCTGGAGTCACCCGAGTCCTGCCCTGCTGCAGGTTGCTGCCCTGAGAGGGTCCCGCCATCCCTGGAGCAGGGGTGCTGCTGGGGGCCAGGCTGCATGAACCCGCTGGCCTGATCCGGCTGCCCCCTGGGGTCACCCTTCAGCCCGAATTTGGAGCCACTGGACACTGGCTGGAAGCATGTGTGGACCCACCCAGGGCACCAATGAGCCCACACAGAGCAGGTTCCAGGGCGCGGGCACGATGAGTGCATTGCACAAGGGGGCCTGGCAGACGCCCAGAGAGCAGGCTCCCCCCAGCCTGATGCCACAGGTGCCTCGTGTCCCCACCGATCTCTGCCTTCCTGCCTGCAGGTCTGATGGCCTGACCTCAGTGAAAAGTCTGGCTCTGGGCATGAACAGCCCCTCAGTACAGGGCACACTCACCATGTGACACACACGGGCACACACACAGCCATGCACATGGCAGACACGCCAAGCATACCACGCTGGGAGGGCAGAGTCCACCCCTCCCCACACCACCCCCAGGGGTCTCGGGACAGGGCCCAGGCTCAGCCTGGCTCAGGGGCCAGGGCTCAGCCTTGGGGGGGGACTTGGTGCTGGACCCAGCCTGCCCGTGCCAGAGGCCACACTGCGGGCACCAGTTCCCCAGGTCCCCACTCCTGTCCCCACCACTTAGCACAGGGCCTGGGGACCAGTATCCAGCCAAGGGCCTTCTGCTGCCCACAGACCAGGAAGGGGTAGAGGGTTCCAACTGCGGAATCTTCTGTAGGATCCAGGAATGCTGTCTCCTACAACAGGCGAGCACCAGGATGGGGACGGGGATGACCAGCAGGACCAGGATGATGGCCAGCAGGACAGGGTGGCAGAAACAGTGGAGGTTGGAGGGGGCTGTGTTCCTGGGGCTGCAGATTGGGGTGTCCTGCAAGGATTCACTCCCCAGGGAAGCAGCCCCCACCCCGGCTCAGGCAGGAGGGGGAGAGGAGAGAGGGCAGCAGGAGGCCCAGGGCAGTGGCCCCCGCTGACCCCACAGACTCTCCCCCGTGGTGCGGACCCATTAGACACCTACCTGTGGGTGGAGTGGATGCTGCCTCAGTGAGTGGTGGTTCTGGGGGGACGAGAAAGACACAGGCCAGTGAGGGGCCAGTGGGAAGCTGGTCCTGAGGTCCCCCACCAATGGGAGCAGGGAGCCTGGGTACCCCATCCTGGAGGTGACTGGTGCTCCTCCCAGATTCCTGCCAGGCTGGGGCCCCTATACAGCCCCTCCCAAGCCTGAGGGTGAACCCACCCATCTGCGCCCGCCCAGACTCAGGGATCTGGATGGAGATATGGGGGTGTGTATTTGACCAGAATGGGGGCCCTGCATACAAGAGGAGGCACCAGCGAGGGCAGAGGGGCTTGTGCTCCAGTAGTGGAGGGCAGGAGGGTGTTTGGGGAACCCATCTGTAGCTGCCTCTGTTTCTGCAGTGACTCCAGGTTTCTGTCCTGCTGGGAAACCACTGTCCCTCCCCAGCTAGCCCCACACTGCTGACTTGTGCCACAGGCGACCAGCCCACGGGGCCACACCCTGGGCCAGGTGGTCAGACCCTGGCTGCCCTCCCAGTCCCACCAGGCCGGACCTTCTCACGCCTGGGGGAGGGGAGACCTGTGCCCCACCCCAAAACCAAAAACATGGCGCCCTTCACCTGACACAGTCTGGTGTGTCTCATTCCTACATGTTCCCACAAGGAGCCACATGTACTCCCCGGCCTGGGCAGGCTGGGCATCGGGGATGACTGGCTGGGCCTCGCTGCCTTGCACCTCGAGCCACCACCCGCTGTTGGAGAAGTGTCCTGGGCCGTCTACCCCGAAGATGAGCTGGGAGGCCTTCCCGGGTGGATGGCTCAGGTGGATGGTGACGTGGGACAAGGGGGTGAACGTGGCGCAGGACATCACGGCCGGCTGGCCCCTGGGCACGGTCAGCACGTCCCCAGTGTAGGAAGGGCTGTCCCAGTCTGTGAGAAGGGGCAGGAATGCCTGGCGGGTGCAGGCTCCCTGGTGCTCCTCCTATGCCCCCAATCTGCTCCCCCCTCTATATGCCTGTCCCTTCTCCTCACTGTCCCCCAGGCAGAGGGGACAGGGACACCCACCCACCTGACCCCTCAGCAAGCAGGTAGGCAACCAGGAGCAGGAGGGCCAGGAGCATCCAGGGAGCAAGTGGGACCATGGTGCCAGGCAGGGGCTCTGCAGGGGGTGGCTGTTAGGCAGGAAGTCACTCACAGTGTCTCAGATGGTCACTCGCTCCCGGTGGCACGGACCCTGGGGTCCCCCAGTGGACCCGAAGTGAGCAGGCCTCCCCTCCATGGCCTCTCCTTGATGGTGACCCAGCCCTGGGGGACATGATCTGGTTAGTTTGCACTCAAGGTGTTCAACTCTGTCCCAGGCTCCTGCCACCCTCCACTCTCCTGGACAGGGCAGACGGGCTCCAGGACACACACAGTGTGTATGTGACACTGGGGCTCGATGAGGGTCCGTGTTCCTCAGCTCCTGTTCCCAGCGTCAGACTGAATCCGACATCTGCTCTTGTCTGGGCTTCAGGGGATGGAACTGAACACTCACAGGTGACTCTGGAAATAGCCACCAAGTCCTGAGCCTCCCTTGAAGAGACAGTTCCCTTCTCCAGCCCAGGGGACCCTCCAACACGGGCGCCCTGGACTCCTCACGGCTGACAAAGGCGGGGCTGCTATGACTCGCGGGCCGCTCAACAAGACGCCAGGACTCCTGCTGAAGTACAGAGCTGCAGATTTAATGCAAGAAGCTGGTGTGCCAGGGTCCTCAAGCCCAGATGACAAGAGAGACCTGAGCCATCTCTGTGACAGCCTTTTATAGAGCAACACGACCACCGCCCCCATTGTGAAGCAGCAAGCTGGTGGAGGACGTGTTCTCATAACTACGGTTTCCAATAATGCTGACATCCCTCATTTATCAGGGGACAATGCTGGTGTCCATCCTCCATCAGGAGGACAAGACAGTTGTCAGGAACAACCAGGAATAAGGGGCGACAGAGAGGGTGTGGGTCCAGCCAGCCGTGGGGGTGTCCTTTCCACTGAGGGCAAGGAGAGGACACTGGCTTCAAAATGGAGGTTTTTCACAAAATGGAGTCACTTCAGGTAGTCTGTTCCCAACAGGGACCTGCCTGTCCCTTGGGACGACGCTGCTCCTGTGTCATGAGTTAGGATCAGTGAACAAAATATTCCCATGCTTGTAAAATTAAAAAGTCCTGGGAAGGGGGGAGGGGGTGTAATTCTCCATCACCTGCTCCAGAGCCACCAGCCGCCTGGCTCCTGCCCAGGATGAGGCTGCTCCAATCATGGGACTGTTTCTTTTCACTCCTGGCCTGTGCGCTTCCTATGCTCCTGAGTTCAGGAAGTGGCTGGATCTTTCCGTCAAAGGCTTCCACACTCTCCCTCCCAGGCCTCCACTTCAGACCAGTGACAGCCCTGCCCTTTGCTTCAGAGCCTCCTTCAAGCCAGCCAACCCCCTACTGAGGCCCGTGTCAGCAGGGAGTAGCCAGAGGAGATCCGTGACCCTTTTTCCTCTAACCAAAAGGATGGAATGAAAGGTTGGGGAGCTGCCACCTGCGGGGAGTCTTAAAGACGCTAAGCAACTTCCCCTGGGGACACGGACTCCAGCCAACGTGGCCCATAGACTATAGCCAAAACTGCTGTTGCCCTGCCTCAACCTCAAAGGCCCACAGACCTGGCTCACCACAGCAGCAGAAAAATGGTGGGTTCTGCAAACCAAACCCAATCCCACTAGTCCCTGGCCCTAAAAAGCAGCCACCCCCTCAACATAAGCGTGACCTCACTGACCTTACTCTAGGGTTGGGTAATCTCCCCAGGGAGTGCTTAATAAAGTCTTTTCTCTGTTTCACTCAGTTTGGTTTCAGTTCTCATACCTGCCCTTCAGTGCTCCTGCTGCTCCGTGTAGCTCTCATGGGTGAGTCACTTCAGTCCTCTGTGGGGCTTGTTTTCTCCCCCATCTCAGTCACGCAGAACAGAGCAGGGACCTCCAGCCCCGCCCTGCCCCAGCATCACCCAACTGAAATCTGGTAAGAAAACAAGCAAAACAAGGTCTTTTACAAATGGGAGCAGCTGGCCCTTTGAACCCAGCTACTCCTAGGTTCGTCCCAGCCCGTGCAAGCATTAGCAAGACCACAATAACCTTAAGAGGAGACAAAAACAGATTTACTCACTAAAAAGACAAATAGACAAAAGTAACTGAAGGTACAAGGGCCGCCTCTGGTTATCTTACCCACCAGTCCAGTCTCTAGTCCAAAACTACATATGGGTCCTAAGACACGTGTGTTCACAAAATGACAGCCGTCCCACCTTCCAGTCAGATGAAACCAAGATGACATCATTTCTCCTCCTTGAAAAGACACTTTTCAAGGAACTTTCTTTCAGCTTCAGCTCTGAAGTGGCCCGAACCCAGCAAGACCTGTTAAAACCACCGCACACACAGACTCTCAGAGAGACAGGCAAACAGGAAAGTTTTATTAAAGACTCAGCTCAGGGTGCCTGGGTCCCAGAAGGAAGGTTGGACCCAAGGCCCAGAGCTTCGTTGATACAGGCAACTTAAAGGTTTTGCAAAAGCTCAGAATACATTTTTTTTTTTTTTTTTTTTTTTTTTTTTTTTTTTGAGACTAGGTCTCGCTGTTTTTGTCTGTGGAACCGCAGGCTCTCATTGCCTGTGGTACCACAGACTCAAGCGATCCCCAGCCTCAGCTTCCCAGGTACCTGGGATCACAGGCACGCGCCACCATGCCCAGCTATTTTTTGGAACTAGGTCTCGCTAGAGGCCCCAGGCAGGCCTCGAACCGCGATCCCTAGGCCCTGCCGCTTCATAGGCTGAAGTTTACAGACATGAGCCACCATGCCCGGCCATTTCTTGCACTGCTTTTTTTTTTTTTTTTTTTAGACTAGGTTTCGCTATTTTTGCCCGTGGAACCGCAGGCTCTCGTTGCCCGGGGTACCACGGACTCAAGCAATCCTTAGCCTCAGCTTCCCAGGTAGCTGGGATGACAGGCGTGCACCACCACGCCCAGCTATTTTTTTGGAACTAGGTCTTGCTACAGGCCCCAGGCGGGACTCGAACCACAATCCCTAGCCCCGGCCGCTTCATAGGCTGAAGCTTACAGGCACAAGCCACCATGCCTGGCTGATTAAGTTGTTTTCTTCTGCACAAGCTGTTTCCCTCCCAATTGAGGGAGGATAGACAGCTGTGTCCATTTATTATCTTGCTTAATAGTTTTCCCCACACACAGTCTGGCCTTGAGTTAGCAAAAGTTTACAAGATTCAGCTGAGTCTTTCTCAATCTGCATCTCAGGCCAACTTTTAGGCCTACTGTTTAACACTTTAGGTCTCTGTCAGGGTAACTTAGCATCTAACACTTTAGGTCTTTGTGGATTTAACAGACTCACTGGATACAACAGCAGCAGCCCCTTCAGAGGTCTCACAATGAAAACAGCAGCAGTGCAAGTTCTCCTCAGGTCTCCAGACAATTCCCAAGCTCCGTAGTTTCAAGGTTAAAGCAAATTTTCAAGTACCACAGTTCCAAATCAGCTCACACAGGTCACAAGTTTCTCCAACATGCTTCCCGGGCTCTTAACAGCCTGGGCTAGGAATGGAAGCCCTCAGTGTGGCTCCTTCCCTGCCCTGCTATCCCACATGGCAGCGGCAGCTCCTGCTGCTCCTCCAGCCTCCCTGCTGCTCCTCTGCTCTCCTCCTCTCTCTCCTTGCTCTGTCTTCTCTTAAATCCCTTCTCTGTTCTAGGGAGAAGCCTTGGATTCCCTTCTCCAAGTCTTCCCCCACCAGGGCACGATGGCGGCCATTCCAATGCAGCACCACCACGCTGAGGACCGCAGCCCCCAGTCTCACCACAGCACCCCCATCACCACCTCGCTGGCTCCAGGGGCTCTACAGCCCCCACCCAGCTCCCCTGCGCACCTGCAGCCACCACACGCAGCCCCACCCCGCCACGTGTGCTGCTTTCTCCAGCCCGCAGTTCCATCCTGTGCTGTCCAGTTCAGTTCTGTCCAGTCCGGCTTGGGCACAGTTCCGGGCAGGGGTGTGGTCTGGGTGGGGCAGAACCTGGAACACACATGATTGCCGCCCCTGCCCCCTCATGTCCATCTGTGCAGGGAGAAGTTTCTGGCCTCCTGGGAGCTCCCAATGGTTGGAGGGGGGATGGAGGGCTGCTGGGGGCTTGGGGGAGGGGTGTGTGGGTCCCATGGCCTGACCTGGCTGCTCCCTGTGGTCAATCCCCAGCCTGGAAGCTGGGGTGATTAGAATCTGGCCAGAGGTGTGTGCTCACCACCACCCTCAAGCGCCGGACGAGCCCACGCAGAGCAGGCACCCGATCATAGGCACGAGGGGTGCATGACATGAGGGGGGCCAGCAGCTGCCAAGATAGCAGATCGCCTTCCAGCCTGACAGTGTGGGTACCGTGTGTCCTCACCGTTCTGCACGCCCCCGCCCACGGGCCTCATGGCCTGACCTCAGTGAAAGTCCGGCTCTGGGCATGAACAGCCCCTCAGGCGCACAGCACATGTACCATGTGACACACATGGGCACACACGCACCGCCACGCACACAGCAGACACATGCCAAGCGCACCACGCCAGGAGAGCAGAGTCCACTCCTCCCCACGCAGCCCCCAGGGGTCCTGGGACAGGGCTCAGGCCCAGGGGCCCAGGGGTGGGGACTTAGTTCTGGGCCCAGCCTACCCATGCCAGGGGCCACACTTCAGGCATCAGCTCCCTGGTTCCCCATCCCCGCCCCCACTGTCCAGCACAGGGCCTGGGGCCCAGTGTCCAGCCAAGGGCCCTGTGTGGCCCACAGACCAGGGAGGGGTAGAGGGTCCAACCTGCAGGATCCTCCGCAATTTCAGGGAACCACATCTCCTGTGCCAGGTGAGCATCAGGACGATGATGGCCAGTAGGACGGGACAGGAGACACGTGGAGGCAGGCAGGGGGTTCCTGGGGCTTCAGGGAGATCAGGGTCTCCTGCAGGGCTTCATTCCCCAGGGAGGCAGTCCCGCCCCACCCTGGGCAGAAGGGGAGAGCAACAGGAGGTCTAGGGCAGGGGGATCCCGCTGACACTCCCCTGTAGTGCGGGCCCATCAGACACCTACCTGCAGCGGGGTGGATGCTGCTTCAGTGATCAGTGTTCTGGGGTGACAAGGAAGACACAGGCAGGGGAGGGGCCTGTTGGAAGCTGGTCCTGAGGCTCCATCCCTGGGGGGCAGGGGGGCTGGGCACCCCCATCCTGGAAATGGCCAGTGCCCCTCCCAGGCCCCCCACCAGCTGGGGACCCTACACAGCCCCTCCAAGTCCTGGGGGTGAACTCACCCATCTGACCCCACCCAGATGGAGATATGGGGGGGTGGGGGGCCAGAACAGGGGCTCTGCACACAAGAGGAGGCATCAGCCAGGGCAGAGGGGTTTGTGCTCCAGTTGGGGGGGCAGGAAGGGTTCTGGGAGACCCACCTGTGGCTGCCTCTGTTTCTGCAGTGACTCCAGGTTTCCGTTCTTCTGGGAAACCACTGTCCCTCCCCAGCCAGCCCCGTACTGCTGGCTTGTGCCACAGGCGACCAGCCCACGGGGCCACACCCTGGGCCAGGTGGTCTTCAGACCCTGGCTGCCCTCCTAGTCTCACCAGGCCAGGCCTTCTCACTCCTGGGAAAACGGAGACCTGTGTTCCACCCCCCGCACCCAAACGTGGCACCCCTCACCTGACACACTCAGTCTGATGTGTCCCACACTCCTGTGTGTTCTCACAAGGAACCACGTGTACTCCCTGGTCTGGGCATCAGGGACAACCAGCTGGGCCTCACCACCTCGCACCTCGAGCTGCCACCCGCTGTTGGAGAAGTGTCCTGGGCCTTCCACCCCGAAGATGAGCTGGGGGGCCTTCCTGGGAGCGCTCAGGCGGATGGCGATGTGGGACAAGTGGGTGGACATGGTGCAGGACGTCACGGCTGGCTGGCTCCTGGGCACAGTCAGCACATCCCCGGTGCAGGAAGGGCTATCCCAGTCTGTGAGAAGGGGCAGGAATGCCTGACGGGCTCCCTGGTGCCCCCAATCTGCTCCCCCCCATATACCCATCTTCCCTCCTCGCTGTCTCCAGGCAGAGAGGCCAAGGACACTCACCCCTCAGCGAGCAGTGATGTGGCCAGGAGCAAGAGGGCCAGGAGCAGCCAGGGGCAGGTGGGGCCATGGGGTCTGGCAGGGGCTCCGCAGGGGAGTGGCTGCTGGGCGGGAGGTTGCCCACAGTGGCTCAGAGGGCCGCCCATGCCCAGTGGTGCTGACTCTGGGGTTACCCGGGTTACCTGGCATGAGTGGGCCTCCCCTCCACAGCCCTCCCTGTTGGTGTCCTGGCCCTGGGGGACACGGTTAGTTTGCATGTGGAAGGCGTTGACTCCACCCCAGGCTCCAGCTGCCCTCGGCTCTCCTGGACAGGGTGGGCTTGCAGAGCCCCCCAACCCTCAGGGCCAGCACCCACCTGCCAGGCCCGGGCTGGGCCCCATCACCCATGCAGGCCTTGGGCTGTGTTCAGGTGGGGACAGGGTGGTGTGGTGCGGAGGGGTCTGTCATTGGCCAGTAGTGAGGCCAGGGTGACCACTCTTCCTGCACCCTCAACACGGTCAGGGCTCCAGGAGCCAGGTCTTGCCCAGAGTCTTGCTGCACCCCAGGTCTCCCTTGTTCCTCTGGGGCCCCAGGGCTCTCAGGCAGGGTCAGTTTCCCTGCCCAGTCTTTGCCCAGCCTGCAGGTGCCTGTACGTGTATGTGCGGCCTGGGTTACCCCAGGGTCTCCTAGAGGTGGCCTGATGACAGAAGTTTCCCCAGCCCCCTCCTCCCCCAGTCTCAGGCACTGGGGACCAGGTTCCCAGCCCCCAGCAGCCCCATGGTGCCCCCACATCAGGACCAGGGCTCTTTGCCAGCCTGTGAGATGCCATCTTTACCTGCTCCCTGAACAAGGATGGGGTATCGGGGGTCTCACTCCCGAGTGGGGACGGGTGTTGGAGTCTGACCACCACGAGTGGGGACAGGGATGCAGGGGCCACACACCCCAAGCCGGGTGGGTACTGGGGGGCTGCCCTCCCTGAGCGGGGCTGGGGTGTTGTGGTTCTGACCCCTCAAGCAGGGACAGGGTTGGGGGCTGACAGTCCTGGGGACCTGCTGCAGCAGCAGGAGCAGCTGAGTGTGGATTGGCGCCTGCCCATGGTCTCCACCCCATCACAGGCCCAGGCTGGTCGCCACTAGCTGTCCAGCCCCAGGACTGGAAGGTTCTAGAAGGAGGGGCTGCCCCACCTGGGTAGGGACCTTCCAAACACCTTGATGAGGTCTGCTATTTTCCCCATGACACCCACACAGTCTCCTTCCCATCCCCATGACACCCACACAATCTCCTTCCCAGGCAGCCTGCTGGGGGAGGGACTGCAGAGGGAGGCAGGCCCATCAGGGCCACAGGGGCAGGTGACCGAAGGACAGGGCTGCCACTGGGAGGGACTGGCTCTACCCTTTGCTCTGGGAATCTCCAGCTCTTCCCTGGGGGTCACTTGCCTGTGGCCTCAGTCCATGGACCCCAGCAGGGACCCCGGTGTCACTGCCACCTGCCCCAGCTCAGTTTGGGCCTGGACCGCTCCCGCCATCTCAGAGCAGCCAGACACAGGCCTGCCAGCCTGAGAGTATGGGCACTGCTCCCCTCCCTTGCTCTAGATGCCTGTAGCTCCGCCCCTCTGTCAGACCTGTGGCCCTGAAAGGATGCCCTGCTCCCAAATACCTTCCGGTTCCTACCAACCACCCTAACCCCAGCCCCAGTCACTGTCTCAGGCCACATCAAAGACACCCAGCTCCCCCAGGCCCAGTTCAAACTGAAACTGAAACTGCCAGAGGGAAGCGAATCACCTGTCAGGAAGAAACATCACCCACCTGGCAACCCCCACACCAACATCATCTACCAACATCATCCATCCTGCCTGATGGAACTAGAAGATACTTTTTTTTTGAGATTAGGTCTGGCTATTTTTGCCCGTGGAACCGCAGACTCACATTGCCCAGGGTACCACGGACTCAAGCAATCCCCAGCCTCAGCTTCCCAGGTAGCTGGGATTATAGGCGCGCGCCACCATGCCCAGCTATTTTTTGGAACTAGGTCTCGTTTTTGCCCAGAGCAGGACTTGAACCCTGATCCCTAGCCCCAGCTGCTTCATAGGCTGAAGTTTACAGGCACGAACCACCATGCCCGGCTAGAAGATACTTATAATTACCAGTCGTTCTGGGCATTTGTGTAAAGTTTACTTGCCAGTCCTTGAAAGGGCACTTGCCCGATATTGCACTCCAGTAGCTTTTGGGTGGGAGTCTGTTTTAGGATTGTTCCTGACATGTATTTGGCATCCTTGTGTAATCTGTTGATCTCCATGGTGCAAATTGGGCCCTTTAAATATGGGCATATGGATCCAGGAAGACACCTTTCCTGTCATGGGAAAGGTTCTTTCTTGTTGTTGAGACGAGGTCTCACTATGTTGCCTGGGGTAGTCTTGAACCGCAAACTCAAGCGATCTCTAGCCTCTTGCCTCCCAGCGCTTGGATTATAGGTGTGCGCCACCATGCCCAGCCACGTAGTGGGGTTCTTTATGCAAATGTTTAATACTGGATAGAACAGTGCTTCTAGGAGTAGAACCATACCATGAGAATTTATTCTCCAAGTTGAGCTGCGGTCAAAAGTACTGAATCCCCGTTCCACTCATCTTGTTCAGTGTATGTCAGGGTGTACTGCAACAGGTCCATGAGAGCGATAAGTGCACCCTGTAGGGGTAAAAGGGTGGCAGCCTTAGCCCCACGATCCGCTGTTTTGTTGTTTTCTGCGATGTTGGATTTGTTGCTCTGATGTTCAGGACAGTGTATCACTGCTACAGCCGAGGGCAGGTTCACTGCTTTCAACAGTGCCAGGATTTGTAGAGAATGTTTAACGTCCTTGTTTTCAGCTGTTAGAAGCCCCCTCTCCTCCCAGATGGCTCCATGTGCATGCAGAACAAGCATAGCATAGCGTGAATCAGTAAAAACATTGACGCTCTTACCTTTGAAGAGTTCCAGGGCTCGTGTCAAAGCTACTAATTTCACTTTCTGCGCTGATGTTTCTGTTGGGAAGGCTTTGGCTTCCACAGTTTTTTCGACTGTAACAGCTGTCTATCCTATACATCGATGTCCATGGTCCATAAAGCTGCTTTTATCGGTAAACAGTTCCCAGTTCGAATTCTGCAAAGGCTGGTTAGACAAATCAGATCTGCCAGCATGCACAGTCTTAATAATCTCAATTATGAGCTAAAGGCTCATCCCTGAGACTCTGCATCACTTGGGAGCAAAGTAGCTGGGTTTAAAGAGTTGATTCTGTAAGTGCATGATGGGATTGTTTAGGAGGGCAGTTGGGTGCTTCCCCAGGTGCACTGCAGTTAGCCAAAGCCCGCCTTTCCGCTTTAATAAAGCTAGCACCTGGTGTGGTAATTTCTTTAGTACTTTAATAAAGTAATAGTCTGTCCCAGTGTGAACTTTCCTGCTTTGTGCAGCAGGTCACAAGTCGCAGCCTCAGCCCGCAAGCAAGACGGCCAGCCCTTGGCAGTGTTGTCCAGCTGCCTGGATAGGTACGCAATGGGCTGCATGTCCAGTCCCAGCATCTGGATTAGCACCCCCAGTCCAACACCTTGTCTCTCATGTACAAACAGCCTGAAGGTTTCCTTAAGTCTAGCAACCCTAAGGCCAGAGCCTCAATCAGCTTTTTTCCTTTTCTCCTCATATGCCTGCTGACATTCAGGGGTCCACCGTAGGAGACTAGTTTCTGGGCCTTTGAGGACTTGGAAAAGAGATGTTGCAGTCAGTTCAAAGTTGGGAGTTTTACTTCTGGAAAATTCAGCCATTTCCAAAAATTCACGCAACTGTCTCTGAGCACTGGGGACCTTAAGAGCAGTGATTACCTGTTTTCTCTGTCATGAGGCTCCATTTGCCTTTTTCAACCTTAAATCCTAGGTATGTCACCCTTCTTTACTTAACTGAGCCTTTTGTGGTGACACCTTATAGCTGCACTCTACCTGGTAATTTAAAACCAAAATGTTTTCCAAACAAGAATCATAGCTAAGACTGGCAATTAATGTCATCTACATACTGCAAAAGTATACCTTGTTTCAGCTGAATTTTCTGAAGATCTTTGGTCACTATTTTCCCAAAGATAGTGGGGGAATTTTTAAATCCTTGTGGAAGCACTGTCCAGTAATACTGAGGCACACTTTTGGAGACTGGATCCTGCCACCCAAAAGCAAACAGTTTTTGATCTTGTTTATTTACTAGTATTCAGAAAAAGGCATTCTTTAAATTCAATACTGAAAACCAAGCAAACTCACCAGGTATACCAGTTAACAGTGTGTATGGCTTGGGCACCAGTGGATGTATTTCTCTATGATATTTTTAATTACCCCCAAGTCTTGCACAATTTGGTACTCTTCGCTGTGGGGCTTCTTTATAGGCAGTATAGGTATACTATACCTATATGGCAAGGGGAGCAGCAAGGTCAAATGAGACTATTCTGAAGACATTTTGTCAATGTTGGTTGAACTTTTATAGGGGATACTACTTTTTTGTTTGGAGATTTAACTTCTTCTCTTAACACAATTTTTATAGGTTTTGCAATTCTGGCACATCCAGGAATTTTATCAGCTCAAACCTTTTTGTCTACCCTGTCACAAATTACAGCAAGCAACTGGGCGTGGTGGTAGGTGCTTGTTGTCCAAGGGCTGGGAGGCAAGAGGCTTGGGATCCCTTGAGTTCATGGGTTCGAGACTACCCCGGACAACATAGCGAGACCTGGTCTCGAAAAAGCAGCCGGGCGCGGTGGTGGTAGCCTGTAATCCCAGCTATCTAGCAGGCTGAGGCCCGGGATAGCTTGAGGACATGATATCCTGGGCAACTTGAGTCTGCGGTGTCCCGAGCAACATAGCAAGACCTAGACTCCAAAAATAAAAAAATAAAACAAATTACGCTGTCAGTGTTTCCCTTTCTGGTGGGGCATCCCGAGGAAGTATAATCTGATACTTTATGGCATGTTCGGGGGTATTTGGAGGTGTACCCTCTGATCCTGGGGTGCAAAAACAATCTGTGCCTTCAGTTTACTGAGGAGATTGTGACCAAGGAGTGGGATAGGACATTCCTCCATATACAAAAAACTGTGCTGCAAATTTTCCCCACCAAATCGGCACTCTAGAGGTTGGAAGAAAGCTTTCTCTTGTGGCCTTCCCACAACCGCAGTGACAGGTACAGTTTTTGTTTGTTTGTTTGTTTATTTTTCTGACCCCAGCTAACTTAGAATTTAAGATTGAATAGGTTGCCCCTGTATTTACCAAGAAATCTACCCAACGATCCCCCACTTTAATTGTCACCCGGGGCCCCGACGGGGTAGTTGCAACAGCTTTATTTATATTACGTGAAACCCCTGGGCCCCCCTATTCCTCCTCTGAACCATTTTTCTGAACCACTATTTGTTTTTTCTTCTCCCTCTTTGGTTGTTCAGTTTAGGAATATCTTGACTATTTTCTAATCCACAACATCCTTTTCCCCCACACTTTGTGCAAAATTTTATGGGCCTAGTTTCCCTTCTTGCCACATTCCTGTTCCTTCTCTCATTTCTTTCTCTTAGGGAGGGGCAATCATTTTTTTAATGACCATACCTTTCAGAAAATGCACACTGGTCTCTTCCTAAAGGCTTTCTCCTCATTTTTTTTTTTTAATTTCTGAATCGTGGTTTGATTTCCCTTCTCTTGAATGCCATAGGATGCTTAATTTTCTCTTCTTGCCTCTTATACATTTTAAAGGTTGCTTTTACTAGATGGTGGGTAGACATTCTCAATATAGTTTTCATACTATTAATTTTTTTTTAATATTAGGAGCACTCTGGGAAATGAATATTATGTTTACTAAATTTGAATTTTCTGGAACTTTAGGATTTATATTTATATGGTGGCAAAAGGCCTGCATAATCCTGTGTAAGAACTCTGAAGGGTTCTCATTAGCTCTTTGACACACTTCTTGGACTTTTTCATAGCTTTTTTGTTTTGGGACTTCCTGTCTTAGTCCTATAGCAGGCAGTTTTGATAGTGACTTAACAGTGTCATGCCCCCATTATTGGGGTCCCAGTCAGGTTCTGTAGGAGGCACAGCTTCCTCTGACTCTGGATTATCTATATTTTTTGAATGGATTTGGCCAATCTCTTCTCTAGCTTCCCCTAAAATTATTCTCCATTCATCACTTGTCAGTATTGCACCTAACAGAAACTGAATGTCTGTCCAGTTAGGCTGATGGGATGTAAAAATTAAGCTAAACAAATTTGTCATTTATTAGGGTCCTGCCGGTATGATAGAAGAGACATTTTCCAGTTTAAGAGTTCCCGTGGGGACAAGGGGGTATGTGACCAATAATATTCAGCTTGTTGGCCCCATTTGTTCAGTTCTCCCATGGGGAACTGATGAAACTGATGAAGGGGGAATTGTTTTGCTCCAAATTCTGTGCCTTGTCCGTACAAGATGGTGAAGTCTTAGTGCTGGGAGGTGGTGAGGCTCATGGAGTCTTCACACCTTCCTCAGGAGATGCACTTGTAACACGGGAGGGATTCTGCACTGATGGGTTCAATGCTGCCATCAGGAAGTGGTCCTCCTCCACCTGTACCCTCTATCACTACTATCGGGTAGAGGAGATGGTTGACTTTCTAGTCTTTGCATCATTAAACGGATCTCTTGCATCTCCTTTTGCATCGTTAAACTGATATGTATTTTTTTTGCATCTCCTTTTGCATCATTAAACAGTTCTCCTGTATCTCCTTCTGCAGCTGTTTTATCTGCAACTGCCCATCTGTATTAGACTTGCTACTTCCCTTTTGTCCAAATAATATATATATACTAATGAACCCAGTAAAGACCCTATGAGCATAAATTTAAGATTTACATACACATTTTCACCATAAATTTACACAATACCTCACAATAAGGACAATGTTTTGCTAACACAGTACTTTGCAAATTTTGTAAACCACAACCTTAATTGGAGAAAACAGGTCCCACAGAGAGCGAAGATGAGTGTAAGCTAACAGTCAAAACTGTAGCTATTTTTTCCAAAATGCTTTCACTGAAATGCTTTTACCAAAGGTTGAATAACTGCCTTTGCATTTGAAGGTGACCAACAAAAGATGAGAGATTCTTGGGTTGGTTGATCACAGGTGGGTTCTCTTGCTTGGCTCACCAAAAACTGTTGCCGGGTGAGGGGAACACCCCTTTTAATTTTGAAAAAAAAAATTTTTAGGGACTAGGTCTCTCCATATTGCCCGGGGTTGTCTCTAACCCGCCGACTCAAGTGATCCCCAGCCTCAGCCTCCCAGATAGCTGGGATTACAAGTGCGTGCCACCATACCCAGCATCACCCCTTTTAATTTGAATTATTACATGGTCTTCCACTCTCATGCAAGCAGCTACCTAGAATCAAGCTTTTTTTATAAGGGTAAGCACAAGGTTTGTTCACAAAATAGGAAAAGATACACTAAAAGAGTCTTGATAGTCCACACTCTTACGAGTGTCCCCCCCAAATGGAACCCTGCTTCTGCTCCTCGGGGAGCTGCGTGGGTTTTACCTCAGTCTGAAGGTTATGTTCTTGTCTTTGACTCAGTCACTGTAGCCAGTACGGAGTGAGTTCCGAAACCAACACGTTTCAGCTCGGACTCTCCCGCTCTGTCTCTCACTCATTTTCCTCTCTGGGTTGTCAGGGCAGCTCAGCATCTGTGATGAACTCCTCTTCTCCACCTTCATTCAGCTCCCTGCTCTTTGAAGACTGCAAGGCTGGGAGTCCCAAAAGGTTCAACAGTTCCCCAGGTCCTTCTTTTTGAAGCAAACTGTCTGCTCCTGCTCCAGGTGCCTGATCATAGATCAGCTCCCCTCTCAGCTAATCTCTCTCATCTCCTCCAAAATCCCACCCCACAATTCCTGCACCTTTCTCTTTTATCCCCTTGACCTTGCTCCCCCTCCCCATCATGAATCCTGATCATGGGCTTGTCAACTGCACTCTGACTTGGTTTAGTTATGATCCCTTCCCTGAGTCTAAAAAAACTAATACAAAAAATCAAATCAGCATAACAGTGTTAACCAAGTCCTGCTTCAAATTTAGGGCAGCAAGGTGTTTTGTTTTTTTTTTATTCATACTTTAGATTTTACAGTAAGAACAAATGATTATTGGAAAGCCTCTCCCCCACCCACCGTTGACGACCCCCTCTGTTTATTCCGACCCCTCTCCTTGTTGTTTTTGGTCTATGTTAAGTCCTTTAGTCACTTCGTATTCTATGTTAATGTCCTTTTCTTTGGTGAAGGACTGTGATCCTAGAATATAGCAAGCCTTGTTGGTAGAGGTTCAGTCTTATCTCTGTACTGGGTACCTGTTCATTCTCCGTGAAATCTATTGGTGTTTTCTCTTGTTGACGGTCTTCAATCCATTCCGTTCAATGTAGAAGATACTTGTTGTGGAGGGTCTCTGCCAAAAAGCTTTGCAGCTCATTTCCTCTCCTTCATTGTAGCTTTGTGTGGGCCTGCAGCCCCATCTCTGTGACCTTCCTCTCCCATTGATTGGGGAGGGGCACCTTA
>PVHY01026138.1:0-17609 GCA_004024945.1 Uropsilus gracilis
TTTTTTTTTTTTTTGAGACTAGGTCTCCCTATGTTGCCTGGGATGGATCTTGAACCCATGGACTCAAATAATTCCTAGTCTAGGCCTCCCCTCCTAGGTTGGTATTAAAGGTGCATGCCACCATGCCTGGCCCCATTTTATTTTTTTGATATTTATATAAAACTAGGGAAAATAGATGAAGTCTTTAAAAAATATATGAGTATCCAGCAATCCCACTTCTGGGAATTTACCCAAAAGATACAAAAACACTAATTCAAAAGGACTCCTGTACCTGGATATTTATTGCAGCACTATTTACAATAGCTAGGATATGGAAACAACCCAAATGCCCCATAAAAGATGAATGGGCCTGAAAGTTGTGATATCTGCATACAATGGAATATTATTTCTCTATCAAAAAAAAATCAACAAACATGTCATCTGCAACAAAATGAATGGAGCTAGAATATATCATGTTAGCAGAAATAAACCAGAAAAAAAAATTACTGGATAGTCTCACTTATATGAGGGATATAGGGAAAATGAAAAAACAGACAAGAAAAAGTTTGAAACCTTGTCAACAGAACTGAAGCACAGAGCATGAGAGGGGGAAGAGGGTAAAATAGGAGGAGGGATGGACACAAGATATTAAGATGGTTCAGGGCCAATAAGGTGGTTGGGAGAACCTCCAAATAGACAGTGACATAAAATATATATATATATATAAAATAAAAAAAATAAAAACAAAGCAAAAAATATATATATGAGTGAGTCTTAAGGGAGAAAATTTTATTTCCTTATGTTAATTCTCAAATTACATGGTGTATCAGTTGCAATAGAATATTGATTTAATTTTGTATTTTCAGAGAAAATATTCAAGCCAGAATTCGTCACTCCTTTTGTATATGAAAGATTAATTAATCAAGTAATTGGCCATTCTCCAAAATTTCAAAGTAAATTTGTATGGCGATGGGCTCCTTTCTCACTGTTAGGCCAAGACCATCGGAGGTGAACACAGAGGCTTTCTCTGAGCTTTTGTACTGTGACTTCATGCTTCCACTACTATGTCCATGAAAGCTCTACAGGGTTAGAACTGAAATGAAAAGACAGAATCAGAGCTCTGTGGTTGAATTCATCCTCTTGGGCTTTTCAAACCATCCTGAATTGCAAGGGCAGCTCTTTGGGGTTTTCTTGGTGATTTATCTGGTGACTCTGATGGGAAATGCCATCATTATACTTGTCATCTCTCTGGAAAAGAGCCTTCATGTCCCCTTGTACCTGTTTCTTCTGAATTTGTCTGTGTTAGAAGTGGGTTTCAGTGCAAGCACAGTACCTGAAATGCTGGTGGTCCTCTCCACTGAAAGAACTACAATTACTTTTGCAGGCTGTTTTGCCCAAATGTATTTCCTTCTTCTTTTTGGTGGGACTGAATGTTTTCTCCTGGGGGCAATGGCTTATGACCGCTATGCTGCCATTTGCCACCCTCTGAACTATCCAGTGATTATGAACAAAAATGTTTTCACAAAATTGGTAACATTCTCATGGGTTTCTTGGATCATGTTGGATACTGTGCATACTTCATGGGTTTTTAGTTTTCCCTTCTGTGGCCCCAATGAAATTGATCACCTCTTTTGTGAGACTCCTCCGGTGCTGAAACTTGCATGCGCAGACACCTTTTTTTTTGAAATCTATGCGTTTACTGGCACCGTGTTGGTTGTTGTGGTTCCTTTCCTGTTGATACTCTTGTCTTACACTCGGATTCTCTTTGCCATCCTGAAGATGCCATCCAACACGGGGAGGCAGAAGGCCTTTTCCACCTGTGCCTCCCATCTGACTTCTGTTACCCTTTTCTATGGCACAGCCATTATGACTTATTCGCAACCAAAATCTGGCTATTCCCCAGACACCAAGAAACTGATGTCGTTGGCTTACTCACTTCTCACACCTCTGCTGAATCCACTGATCTACAGCTTGCGAAACAGTGAGATGAAAAGAGCTTTCATGAAATTATGGCGAAGAAAATTTAATTTACATGCATTCTGACTGTTTTAATATACCACATGATATTTGTTTACTGTTTGACTGAAAGCTAATTGAATAAGGGGCCTAACATATTACATTTCTTAATTTGTTTAGTTTTCATTATAATGATCTCATTTTATTTTGTAGTTTGTCTCCTTTTTCATTGACAGATGTTTTCATAATATGCACTACAACAGTTTATTCACTCTATTATGTTCACACATGTTATTGATGAACAATTGTTATTTTAACAGATGAAGCGTCAATAAATACCATTGTGTGCGTTTCTGTTTGATAGACTGCTCAAAGATGAACAGTGGTGTATGTTCTTTCCAATTTCATTAGCTTTGTCTGGATTTCTTTTCAAAATCATTATAATATGAAATAATTAAGCATAGATTTTGTTAAAGTACATTTTTAAAAAGTGGATCCCCAGTTCTATGGATCAGAGATATAAATAAAAAACTGTAAAGCTGATTGTATAAGGACAGAGTTCAGTAATTGAACAGATCCTATTTAATGACATCTTTATAGAATAGATGTTCTGTAATGCTGATAACAGATTTCTTAGAAATGCTACTTTGTCTATTTAACTAGTATTTTGTTCAGTTTTACCTCCAGTGGAAGCAGAAATGTTTCTTCAGCTGTTAAATCCTTAAAAAATCAATATACTTTATGTAAAAAAACTTAATCGATATATACTTGAACATTTTAAGTACTAATTTTCTTTTTATTAAATAGAAAAAAAATGTATCTGCCCTAAATTCTTAAAGTACAAATGCTATAAAAATTCATGTATCTTGTAAGCTTACTGCAAATGAGTATTACAGACAACTGGCAAACCTGGGTTCTCATTGTCTCGTCATTTTTTTGTATGAAAAATTGCTTTCCCCAGGTTCAACTTGGACTCTCCAGTAGGTCACAAGGTTCAGTATGGATTCGATTTAAAAGCCCACCAGCATGCTAACTCTCATGTTCTATCTTATTGAACCTATCTGTTAACGTTCTGTGTGTTTAGGCTTCTATTTGACTGCTATTTGTCCTGTTTGCAAAATGAAAATGACACTCTGGATTATTTGCTCTGTAAGGCATAAGTGATTCCTATGATTATTTTGACATTTCCAAGAGCAAAAACCAATTGAAACTCTCAACAAATTTGAGCCTTTTCATCGGATTCTTTGTCACTCATTGTCATCAGTTTCTTTCGATCATTCTTCAACCATGTCTCACATAGTAAATGGTCTGGGTTCTTGATCCTGGATTTAAAACAAGGAAGTTTAAAAGTCAAATTTATATTTGAAAACAACAACAACAACAACAACAACAACAACAACAACAACAATGGCTTTGAAGAGACTAGAGGAAATTTTAATTTGCAAAATGAATATCTGTGCCGTGAATGAGTGAAGAAAGTATAGTTATTTTTGCAAGAACTCACTAGTATGGCTTCCTAGATTTCACAAACTATTTTTCAAAACAGAATTTCTGTTGCTATTTCAGCTGTTTTCATCCAGTGCCACAATGGGAGGACTCTGGACATCTTTGCTGCTCTGACTTGCACCTTAGTCTCCCTTCCACTGACATCCAATGTGCTCATAGACTTTTTTTAAATTTTCCTTTTTATAAAAAAATTCTAACTTTGGTTCAATTGCCCAAAATGGCTGCAGACATGTTCTTTATAAACATAAGATGATTCACTTTTCTAAGATGTTTGTTTCTGTGTTCCTAGAACATGTGATCTTTCCTTGAACAATGTTTCATTTCACTAAATTCAGAATGTTTAGTCCTCATTTCCCACTTGATTATTTACTATTAGTTCATGTTTTTGATAGTAGATAGAAACATTTCCCTTTATTGAATCTACACCAAATGAACACTTACTGTCATCACATTCCATTGTATTCTAAATCAAGAATTAGTAATAAGGGAAGACAAAAGCTCTTCCGGTCATAATGAGAATAGAAAGTACAAAGGTGACTCAAGTTTCTCAAAAACATACTTTGTTATCAAAGGTTGAAGCCAGTTTGAGGAGTATGATGGGAAATATGGATTTCCAGATGCTCTATTGCCACCTCAGAACCCATGAAAATGTTACTGACTTTGTGAAAATGCTTTTGTTCATAATCCCTGGATAGTTCAGAGGGTGGCAGATGGCAGCAGGGTTTTTGGAAATCTTTAGATCAGGTATTGGGATCCTGGTGTCTTGCAATATCTTCTTATAATCTCAGAATGACTTGTTAAACGAACCCATTAAGGGAGAAGAAATCTCTGAAAGCTTAAATTCCAAACCAGACAGAAAATTTCAACTTCCCTTGTGTTCTCTGTTCATTAATTCAATATTTCTATTAGGGGTGAGCATTAAAGTGGTTGACCTACTCCATGAAGGATTCACAGTTCATTGGAAGATGACTGATTTGGTTAGATCACGGAACGGGACCCTGTACCAAAGATCTTACTTTTAAAATTAGGGAACAGTTTAATTGTTGTTTGTGTCTAAGAGGTATAAAATCTCCTCCCTCAGGTGCAGTTACCTCATCATAGGTACCAGAAATACACCCTACTCCTCCACAATGGTCCACTGTGTTCTCTCCCTACCTTGTTCTCACCCGTCACCGACCTGTCTTGCTTCTCTGGGAAACTCAGTCAGCTTTTGGGGTTAGTTTCTGTATTTGTCTTAGTGAGAAACAGAAGATGAATAGCTAGTTTAAAGGTGATATATATAATAGTTGCATATATAATAGATTCAGAATCATACCGATTTGCCACATTTCAAACTTAACAGAAACAGCCAGTTCTCAAGGATCATATTATTATTCTCTTCTAAACAGCAGTTTTGGTAATACCAACTTTATTTCATGGCAACATGTGGGTCCAATCATTGAAGTCATGCCTTCTTCTTTTTTAAAATAATATTTATTTTGTTCTTTAGATTACAACCTCTATAAGTGTTTTTTTGGATACTTCCCCCTCCCTCCTCTCTCTGGTGCCCCTTCCATCTTTTCAAACCCCACTCTTTGTTGTTTACTAGTTGTGCTAAGTCCATTAGCCTCTTTCTTTCCTGTGTCAGTGTCCTTTCACTGGGTGAGGGACTGTGTTGTTGGAACCAGGCAAGCCTTGCTGGTAGGTTTTCAGCCTTAAGTTTGCATTGGGCGACCAGTTTGTATTCATTTGTGATCAGTCCATGTTTTCTTGCTGCAGGCTGTCTTCTCCAATCCCATCTCCATTGCTTTGCTGCTTTACCTAATGGCTCTGGTGTCAGATTTAGGGGGTCTTGCACCCAGCCAGTGTTGGTGAAGAAATTTCTCTGTGAATACAGATGTCTGTGAATGGCCTTTGTAGATCATCTCTTCTGCCTCAGTTTGCAGTTTTGATGTGGGGTCAATTACCCCATCTTTGGTCTTCCCCTCCTCTCCGGTAGTGTGGGGAGGGGGTGTTGCTCTTCTAGAAGGCATGTCCAACATGAGGTCCCAGGTCTTCCCAGCCTGGTGAGTGTATAAGTGCGCATAGTGACATCGTGTCTCTACAGTTGTTTCTCTTGTCTTGCATGCTCTGGTTCTCTCAGTTGTCTATCTGCTGTGTCCAGCTCAGGCTTGTGGGCTGGATTTTTGCATGATCCCTCACCCGTTCTATCATGGGGTTGTGCATGTTCTTGATCCTCTGAAGTTTAGCTGGAGTGAGAGCGAAATGGAAGGCCCCCCTCTCCCTCCCACTTGCCTCCGTGCCAGAACCTCCTTGCATGGTTCTGCTGATCTGGGCAGCAGAAGGCTGCCCTGTGCAGCAATCACCTGCTGGTGGGTGTGGCACTATAGCCCCCACCCCATCCCCCATCCAGGGCTCACCTGGCTCAGGGGGCATACCCAGGAACCTTGACCCCCTTTGCTCCCTGCTGGCAAGAGAGCTTGGACCTCATGCCTTCTTGATGTGGGAAGTTGACATCAGGATTTCCAACATGAGCACGGTGAATAGAAAAATAAAGTGAACATTTAGAATGTAAACCTCATGCTGTTCCTTTGTGCTTACACAATTTTATTATTTTCTGTATTTAGGAAAAAAGATGTTTTGCATGACCCATGAAACCCTGTTATTACCTATAAGAAATTGTACCACATGTTTAATTACTTTAAAGAATGAAAAATGACATTGTTGCCCAGAATCACAGTTGTTACCAAAAAACCTTTTTATCATAGAAATTTTCCAGATGACAGGGCATAGATCAGATCATTTGTCATGTGAGTAACCCTCTACATATCACATGAATGCCTCTGCATGCTTGTTAAAACCCAGGCTCTTATTCTACTACTTAGTAGTGGATACAAAATGTATTTTATTCTCACTGAAATGGGATCCATTTCCAGTGAAGTCCTTATATATGCATAATCAAAACTTTTTTTTTCTCCTTCTAATCTGTTTGTTGGTTATTGAGAAAAACTGACTGGGAAGTGGGAAATTTGCTTCCCTCCATGGGATGGTACAGTCTTCATTGGCATTTAAATATATCTAAGAAAGAATACAAATTATGATTGTACATCTTGACAGATTCCACCAAGTATATGACACCAATATTATTGCCACTGACATCACAATTCAGAGCATGGCCCCGTGACAGAGCTCTTCCAGATTTTATGGGGCATGAATCAGGGAATGTGCCTATTGGTAGTATTTCTCAAGTCTTATATAATTGACTGCTGCATCCATCGGTGTTATCACTTAATGATGAATGACATGAGACGCTTCCTTGCATTGAATTCGGTCAATGAAATGTGTTCTTCTAACTGGAATATTTCAAAGTGAATTTGCACTACGTAGAATGAATCTGTATGTGTTCTTGGCATCCTTCATGCTGGCAGGAGTAGGAGGCCTCTTTGAGGAAGGGCCTGCTCCATACTAGCAGTGCGAAGAAGCAGATATGGTCATTAGCATCTGACGAATCATCTGGTTCTGGACAAAATCCAATGAGCATTTCTTTGATCTCTTTAATTTGCTGCAACTGAGCCAATGGTTTCATTAATTATTCAAGCAAGTTTAGATTGGATTTTCTCCTATATTTGATGGGGTCAATATGTGAAGTTCATTTTTTACAGTGGAAGTATTAAAGTGGAGAAGCTAAATGATTTGCTCAATTTATATTATCTAGTTGGACAATTGTTTCTTGTGCAAAAAGTTTATGTATTAAGTGAACCATAAGAACCACACTTAAACATATTTGGAGTTCCAAATTTCAACTCCTCAATGGGAACAGTGATTTGAAATTGGGTTTTATGGAAGAGAGTTTATTCCCCACAGGAATCCTAGAAACTGGGACTTTAGATTTATACTCTGGAGTCTTTTCACCTAAGAGGCTGAGTTTAAATCTCCCTAGTAACCCCAGAAAAAGGCTGGCAAGTGTTTGTGGAGTGGTTTTGAGTACACCAGGGATAGATTCTCTTGAGTGCATGAATGATCCAAAGCTATATAATGTTCTAGAATAATTACATGGGATTATTCGATTGTACTTGTGAATAGGTGCCTTTTGACCAGAAGTAAGACTTATGATAAAATAGAGGTATGATAAAATAGAGGTGACATAATCGGTAGGTAAGAAGATACTGATTATACTTGTGTGATTCTTGGAGGGTTTTCTTCCTCACAGGTGGTTGAAATACTGTTGAAATTATATTTCTGTGCTCTGAGCACTGTATACAACTGACATGTTTGAATCAGTAGAACTTTTTTTTTTCACTACTCAATTCCTTTTTCATTCTTCACAGAGAAAAGTTTAGGTAGTATAGACATCTAAGAACTTTGTATGTACCAATTTGTATGTACCAGTTACCTAATTTAGGAAGCTGGCAATGGAAAAGAACTTGGTAAATAACTTCAATTGCTATTGTGTAATTGGAAGGCTGAAACAGAGAAGCTATGTTCCCTGGTCAGTGAGTTATCCAAGATAATATTAGGATAGTCTATGTGACATAAGGAAGGTAGTTATTATGATTGCCTTTTTTCACCTTGAATATTTCTTCCATGATTCCTTTATGCCATTGCATTTCTTCCAATAATGTTATATAAGGAATAATAAATTTCTATTTTGATTCTATCCAATATTGAGCATTTGTAACTGACTACAAAATTTCTGCTTTCCAATAGCAATGAGTTAAAATATTCCACCAAATCTCCACCATTATTTCTTAATGAGGTTTTCAACAATCAGAATGTAAATATCATGGATAATATGAATATTAGATTTCATAGGTGGCGATAGTCAAAATCTGAGTTAAATCAACTTGCCTCTATTATTTACTAATATCCTGAGGTTGTTGCTCCACAACATTATATTCCCCAGTTTTCTGTGTCTTTCTGTCTTTGTCCTTTGCCACAGTAATCTTCTGTGAATTTGAAAACATCACTCAGAATCAGGAGGTCCTCATTTTACTGTGAAGTTGTCATTCAATCCCTTTTGACTTGAGCAAATCACCTATCTTCTCTCTCTTTCTTCCTGGTCTCTCATGACCCAACTACCCACAGCTTCTTGTGACCATGGTTCTTCAGGCCCCGTTGCCCCACATTCAAGAGTATCTTTTATTGATTTTCTAAAGCACTTGCTATTATCTTGCTTTCTGAACCATGTGGTGGTTTTCCTTTATATTTAGACACTTCATTCCTTAATTGTAGAGTTTGTCTTCTCCTAACTTGTGTAGATTTGGGTGGAAGGAACAGTTTAGTATTTGTTATGGGTCAGAGACTATTAAAGCATTGGACTATAGCAAAGAGCAAAAGAAAAGCTTTGCTGTGCTTAGTTTGCACAGTAGTGAAGGAGTTATTTTAATTGCATGTGAATCATTTGGAGATGATCAGAGACTGATCGGGTATAAGAACTGGGTGTTAGAAATACTGTAATAAGGATTAAGATTCTATTTCATTTTCTAAGTGGTATGCTTAGCTCTGTTGAGCTGTGGAATGAGAGGTTGTCTGATGGTGATGAGACTAAAATATGGCAGGTGCTGCAAGAAGAATTTGCTGTATAATTCATGATTAAGTGAACAACTTGATGAAAATTTTCACAGAAATTAACCAACCAGAAAAAAGGGTTGAGCTTATAAATAAAGATGTACTGTGGCTTAAAAGAGTTTTTTTTTTCTTCTTCCCATTAATGAGGTCATGAAGACCTGCCATGGAGTTGGTCCCTGGAATTTCTCATACAGGTAATACCTGACAATACCTGGCTAGCTAGCTCTACTTGGTCAGGTATAGTATAGCTGAAAACTGTACACCTATAGTAATCCCTGTGGCTCATAAATCACTTAAGTTGGATAAGCCTAGAAAATAAACCTTTTTTCTTTTTTTGCCAAGTACTGTCACAATATGCCAGTCATTTTTTTCTAAAACATATTTGTCATAGATAATAATCATTTTCTTGCACTTTTAATTATTTGCTCATCATCAGTGGTTTTTTTCTCTTTTGTCATTTTTGACACTTAATTTTTTTGTTTCTTATTTTGGTATTTATCTAAAATTGGGAATAGAGTATAACTTTAACATGTCATCTTAGTGGTAACTAGGCTATCACCATTTCATTTGCTTTAAGGTTAGGTTTAACTTTTAAGCTGCGGAGCATATGAGTAGCAAGCACTTGAATTTTGTTACAATGATGTGATATTTTGCTAGGACTCTGAGACAGACACATTTCATTGTTTTTCTTCTTTTTCATTTGAAAGATTAAATAATCGGAGTAACTGACAATTCTTCAAAAGTGGCAGGTAAATATCTGTGGGATGTGGTCTGACTTCTGTCTTAGCCAAGACTTTTGGGGGTGAACGCATAGGCTGACTCTGAATTCTTGGTTAGTGACTTCATGCTTCCATTACTATATCCATAGAAACTCTATGGAGTTGGAGCTGAAATGAAAAGGCAGAATCAGAGCTCTGTGGTTGAATTCATCCTTTTGGGCTTTTCAAACTATCCTGACCTGCAAGGGCACCTCTTTGGGCTTTTCTTGGTGATTTATCTGGCGACTTTGATTGGAAATGTCATCATTATACTTGTCATCTCTCTGGAACAGAGCCTCCATGTCCCCTTGTACTTGTTTCTCTTGAACTTGTCTGTGGTGGAAGTGAGTTACACTGCAGCAATTGTCCCTGAAATGCTGGTGGCTCTTTCCACAGAAAGTGTGACAATTACTTTTGCAGGTTGTTACTCACAGATGTACTGCATTCTCTTTTTTGGGGGGACTGAATGTTTTCTTCTGGGAGCGATGGCTTATGACCGCTATGCGGCTATTTGCCACCCTCTGAACTACCCAGTGATTATGAGCAAAAGAGTTTTCAAGAAATTATTAATTTTCTCATGGTTTTCCTGGATGATGGTGGCTACTCTACAGACCACATGGGTCTTTAGTTTTCCCTTTTGTGGACCCAATGAAATTGATCACATCTCCTGTGAAACCCCAGCAGTGCTGGAGCTTGCCTGTGGAGACACCTTTTTCTTTGAAATCTATGCATTCACTGGCACTATTTTGGTTGTCTTAGTTCCTTTCCTGTTGATACTCTTGTCTTACACTCGGATTCTCTTTGCCATCCTGAAGATGCCATCCAATACGGGGAGGCAGAAGGCCTTTTCCACCTGTGCCTCCCATCTGACTTCTGTTACCCTTTTCTATGGCACAGCGATGATGAATTATTTGCAGCCCAAATCTGGCTATTCCCCAGACACCAAGAAACTCATGTCATTGGCTTACTCACTTCTCACACCTCTACTGAATCCACTGATCTACAGCTTGCGAAACAGTGAGATGAAAAGAGCTTTCATGAAATTATGGCGAAGGAAATTTAATTTACAAACATTCTGACTGCTTTAATATACCACATGGTATGTGTTTACTGTTTGGCTGAAAGCTAATTGGTAAAGTGTCTTAGTCATTTGCTTTTCTTAATTTGTTTAGTTTTCCAAGTTTAGCATCATTTTAATGATCTTGTTTTATTTTGCAGTGCTATCTCTTCTTTTATTGACAGATGTTTTCATATGTGCACTACAACTTACTCTTTATCATGCTCACACGTTATTGATGAATGATTGTTATTTTAATAGATGAAGCTTCAATAAATACTTATGCATTAGCGTACTCATATTTTATTTCTGCCTGATTGTCTACTCAAAGATTGGACAGATGTGTGTATTTTTATCAATTTCACTAGCCTCAACTGGATTTCTTTCTAAAATCACTATAATAAAAATGGAATTTAGTCTTTGAAGAAACTAGAGGGGATTTTTAATTTGTGAAGTGAAAATCTGTCCTATGAATGAGTGAGGGAATTACAGTTATTTTTATGAGAACTCACTTGTGTGACTTCCTAGCTTTCACAAACTATTTTTCAAAGCAGGATTTTTGTTGCTATTTCAGCTATTTTCATCCAGTGCTGAATGGGAGGACTCTCTGTGTCTTTGCTTCTCTCACCAATAACCAGTACCTTAGTTTCCCTTCATCCAGAGGTGTTATCCCTTGATTGTGAATGACAGGCAAGGGATCCTTGCATTGGATTCTGTGACTAAAACCTTCCTTAACGGGAATATTTCCCAGTGAACCTGCACTAGATGGAATGAATATGTATGTGCTGTTGTCAGCTTTTATGTTGACAGGAGTGAGAGGCCTCTTTGAGAAAGGCAGCAGTGCAAAGCAGACATGGTATATAGCATTAGCCAAACCATCTGGTTCTAGACAAAATCCAATGAGCAATTCATTGGTTCCTTCACTTTGCTGCAACTGAGCTAATGGTTTCATTAATTATTCAAATCAGTTTAGTCTGGTCTCAGACTCACTGGGTTTTCTCCTATACTCGATGGGGTTCAGATGTGAGGTTCATTTTTATAGTAAAAGTAATAAAATGGAGATACTAAATGATTTGTCAAATTTATATTATCTAGTTAAGAATGATAGTTTCTTAGTGTAAAAAGTGTGTATATTAAGTGAACCATGAGAACTACTCTGAAACACATCTGGAGTTCCAAATTTCAACTCACGAAATTCTTTGGTTGGGGGTGTGAGGATGGACACCTAGGTTTCCTACAAAGAGAATTCAACCCAAGTGACTGAGCTTGTTTCTTATGATGCACATACTGGGCATTGCATTCAACCACCTTCTACTTCTAGTTCACCAACCTTTGCCTGCACTCCTCACACACCAGTTTTCTTCTTCCCCCATGGGCAATCTCTAGACAGCCTCAATGGGAGATGACATGGTGCTTGTCTGTGGAGACACTTATTATTATTTTTTTTTTGAAAAATATGTATTCGCTGGCCGATTTTGGTGTCTTATTTCCTTTCCTGTTGATACTCTTGTCTTCCACTCGGATTCTCTTTGCCATCCTGAAGATGCCATTCAACATGGGAGGCAGTAGGCCTTTTCCACCTGTGCCTCCCAACTGACTTTTGCTACTCTCTTCTATGGCACAGTCATGATGAATTATTTGCAACCCAAATCTGGTTATTTCCCCAACACCAGGAAAGTGATGTCGTTGGCTTACTCCTCAGACCTCTTCAGAATCCATTGATCTACAGCTTGTGAAACAATGAGATGAAAAGAGCTTTCAGATAATTCTGGCAAAAAGAGTAGGTTTATACACATTCTGACTGGGTTAATGAAGTACATGACCTTTGGTAATTGCATGTCTGAAGCATATTGGATTTGGATTATGGTTAATCTAGCTTTCATTTTTTTAAGGTTCTCACATTTGACATTTATTAGCATACCCTCTCTCATTGCGTGTTGCCATTCATTTTTTTTAGAAGTACATGTTTTGAGGACATATGAAATAATACTTTCTTTTTGTTTTTTTTTCACATGAATGTCCAGGTTCTTATTGGATTATTGCCATTAACCTGAATCTTCAACAGTCTCTTGAATTTACACTTGTAAATTCAAGTGTACATCTGCAGTTGGTTGAATTGATTTGATTCAAATTAAGTAGGGTCTGAGGGAATAAAGATTATGATAATATATACTTTTAGTGACTACTGCAAAATTGCTTAATGATTGTTATTTTTAATTATTTTGTTTCCTTAAGACTGACTTGGGTCCCAATGTGCTGCACTAATAAGCTAAACTTTCACAGACCAACAAGAGACTTTATTTTCTGAAATGAGAAACTATTCCATAAGTAGAAACAATGAAGTTATTTTGGAAGATCAAATTGTTTCTGCACTATGGGCCCTCATAGATTATGATTCGTAGCAGCATTTCCTCATATTTTTCCAATAGTTTATCTACTGTTGGTTGGTGTCTGTGAACTCTGGAAACTTCACTGAAATCTCACTCAATATCTAGCATTACTTTTAGTAAATATTTTGCATTGATTTTAGAAAATATTATTACATACTTTATAGTTATATTATTTTCCTGTTTCCACTTCTTATAGTTTTACTATGTCAATTTCCTGTTAAGCATTTTGATTTTCCATCTTTTAATTTTTACCCTTTCCATAGCTTTATTAGTTTATTGTAGTATGCTGAGGAAAGTTGCAGAGAAATATAAATCAGGATAGTAGAGTTTGGGTTGATATTATTAGACTGAGAGACATAGAAGTGAACATTTTGGAGAGTTATATTCCATGTATAAGGTAAAGCACAGGCAATAATTGTGAGATGTAATATAGCTAGTCAGCATGAAAAACAACAAGGAAGCTCACAACAGCATAAGATGAACAATGGGTTTAATGGAGATGAGCTCAGAGAAGGACAAATATCTGACTTATGTTTGCGAATGTGGGTTGCACACTGAGTAAGATAGGGTCTTTTAGGGACACAGGTAGAGCACTGAGCAGTGTGAAGGGAAGAAGAAGTTCAGGAACTGTTCAATTACATAAATGAAACCAAAGCACTAGGGTTAGGATGTCAGCTCTACCAGAGAAACTAGAGCCACTGCCTTTTGAAGTTAGAACCACTGTAGGTTATGCATCTGATATGGACATGGAGAAAAATGAATTCTAGAATGACTCTTAGGTTTTCAGACCAGAAGTTTAATTGTGACTAAGGGCTTAATTACTATTACTGAAATGGGGGAATGCTGAGGGAGAACAGATTTTAGATTTACACACATTGGTAAATGAAAATGTTTTTGCTAATTTAAAGTCATATTTCTTAGTAGTCTGTATTTCATTTTTACCTCTTGTTAATGGAGGAGATACTTTTAGAAAGTTTTATATTTTCTCAGATTTTAGTTTTTCTCCCTATGTTTGGTTTCTTTTGTATAATTTTATTAAAATGGGTTATGTTTTCGATGATCAAATAATTGGATTTATTAATATCTTTTGAATGACAAATGCATATTCAAATTTTGTATGTATTTCATAAATATTTTTAGGGAAAATTATAGAAATAATAATATAAAACATTCTCTTCATTATCAGTTAAATCAAAATTTTGTTATTAAAATCTCTTATTTATATGTCTGTGTTGTCTATTTTTTCTGTCAGTCATTGAGGAAGCATATTATATCTTCACATTTGAGTTTTATTGTTTTATCACTATAAGATATAAAAACAGTGATATATATGTTTGGTTTTTTTATAATTTTATTAAAAATAAAATTAATACTTCCTTCATATGCCCTCTTGCATGTATCTGAAATGTTTCTATGAAGTTTCTATGAAAGTTCCATAAAGTTCAATATAGATGCGCAAATCATGATTCATCATTGTGTTGATGATGTCTCAGTTTTCATCCTTGTTTCTATCACTTCTATCAAGAAAATTTAAAATTGATGCTCTTTGGGGCTTCAAGGGCACAGTCATAGCAAGTATACACAGACTCTATGTCTGGTGTACTGACAGCGTCATACATGGGATGTATGACAGCTTCATACACAGGGAATCCCCTGTGGAGAACAATGTGAAAGGGATTTAGGGGTTGGATTGGGTAGATGAAGAGATTCTCTTCAACATGACTGGTATATTTTGCAATGGTCATAGATCAGATAAAATGAATCCTTGGTTTTTGGTAGCCTTCTTTCTGTCATGAGGTATGAACTTTCTTAAGAATGGAATTACTACAGGAGAACAGTTTAAGAAATAGCTAATGTTCTTAAGGTTTCTCTTAAAGTTTCTTGGAGTGGAGGTTTGGTGGTAGTAAATTTCTGAAGACTTTGTCTGAAAAGATTCTTATTTGACCCATGTCAAAAAAATCAGGCAGCAATAAGTGCTGACGTGGATGTGGAGAGAAAGGAACACTCTTACACTGCTGGTGGGAATGCAAACTGGCCTAGTCACTATGGAAAGCTGTGTAGAGGACCCTCAAACTAATGAAAATGGAACTACCATTTGACCCAGCAATCGCTCTTCTGGGAATTGACCCAAAGGAGAACAAAATACTTATATGAAGGGACAGCTGTGCTCGGGTGTTTATTGTAGCACTGTTTATAATTGTGAGGACATGGAAACAAGCCAAAGGTCCCAAAACAGATGAATGAATGAAACAGATTTGGTATATATACACAATGGAATATTACTCATCAATTAAAAATGACAAACATGATGCATTTGAGATAACATGGATGAACTTAGAAGGAATCATATTAGCAGAAACAAGTCACAAAGAAAAGAGACAAAAATCAGATGGTTTCACTAATATATGGAATATAGGGAAAACAAACAAAAGGCTAAGAGGAAAAGTCAAAACAAGCTAACAACCAAACTAAGCACACAGCTGGGGGTGAGAGGATGGGTGGGAATGGTCAGGGAGGGGAGGTAGTAGGAGAACCCTGGGGAATATAAAGATGTGGAATATTTATGTATATATATAATTATTTATATAAAAAAGAAGTAGTTAAAGTAAATTTCCATTGCTTCTTTCAAAATACAAATAAAACTAGTTTGGAAGAAAAAAATTAGGTAAGGTAGTTTGCATTTGGCCATTTCATTCAGTTCTGGAGAAAGGCAGGTCAGCAGTTTGGTTAATTTGTCTACTCTGCTGAGACTGAGCCAATGGTCTCAATTGTTCAGGTCAGTTTCAGGTGTTCACAAACTCCATTACCCAGTAAGATGAAAAATGTCTATTTTGAAGTGAAAGTAATAGAATCAGAGAAGAAATAATGATTGTTTTCAAATCATAGTAATTACTCCAGATCTATAGAACACTGTTTAAAAGCTCTATGTATGCAATGAATCATGAAGACTGTTTCCTTTTGAACATATCAGGGGCCTTAAATTTCAACCCAAATGTCATGCAGTTGTTAAGTAAATGAGGGGGTAGCATCCAGGCTTTTACAAAGATATTTCAATTTATTTGCCTTAACCTGTCTCCCACCTTTGTACTAATTGCATTTGACCTAAGCCATACTTTCTCTTTCTAGTTCACCTGCCTTTGCTCTCCTTTTACCCACAGTTCTCTTATTCTTTCATTTACCTCTACTCAGCCTCTGCTTTCAGGCTCTATTCCAAAGCTGTGTTAATTCCCTACTGGAGTATGAAAGACAAGTGGTGCTCTAGGTGCTCTTGGGCTTTTTCACCTGAGAGTTCAAGTGTAAGCCTCTTTAGTTATTACAGGAAAGTACTGGAAGGTGTTTATAAAATTATTGAAAGTCTTCCTGGAATGTATTCTCCATGTCTATGATTCAATATTATAAATATTCTAGAATAAGTGCTCTGAATCATTGAACTGTATTTATGAAAAGGTAGCTTCTGATTAGAAGTATGATTTCTGATAAAGTACAGGGACAGCAGTTAAAGGGACAGAGTCAATTGGTAAGAAAGTATTTGTGCGACTTTAGTGGATTCTCATTTACTTCTCCTCAGTGATGGCTGGAAATGTTAGAAGTGATGTCTCAGTGCTTTGGAATCGTTGAACACAGGTCTGAAACATTTGAGTTAGTAGACTGATTTTTTTTTTTAAATTTATTTATTTATATATATATTTCACATCATTTCAGTTTCTGGGGGTCACCCACCACCTCCCCTTCCCACCCGCTCCAGCTGGTCCCCATTCTCCCCTTGTGCAGTTTCATTTGGTTGACCATATATTAGTGAAACCATTTGGTTTCTGTCCCTTTCTATCTGGCTCATTTCTGCTAGAATGATTTCTTCTAGGTACATCCAGGTTTCCATAAATTCATCAAATTTGTCTTTTTTAATTGCTGAGTAATATTCCATTGTGTATATGTACCACATTTTTTTCATCCAGTCATCTGTTTTGGGGCACTTAGGTTGCTTCCATGTCCTTGCAATTATAAATTGTGCTGCAGTAAACATCCGAGCGCAGGTGTCCATTTGTACCCACATATAGGTCTCTTTTGGGTAGATTCCCAAGAGAGCAATTGCTGGGTCAAATGGTAATTCCATTTTCATTTACTTGAGGGTCCTCCATACAGCTTTCCATAGTGGTTGGACTAGTTTACATTCCCACCAACAGTGTAGTAGTGTTCCTTTCTCTCCACATCCTCGCCAGCAATTCTTGTTGTCTGTTCTTTGGATGTGGGCTATTACTGGTGTAAGGTGGTATCTCATTGTTGTTTTGATTTGCATTTGTCTTATTACTAGCGAAGTTGAGCAGTTTTTCATGTGCCTGTTGGCCATTTGTATTTCCTCTTTGGAAAAGTGTCTTTTTAGTTCTTCTCCCCATTTTTTGATTGGGCTTTTTGTTTTGC
>PVHY01026139.1:0-17626 GCA_004024945.1 Uropsilus gracilis
GAGACTAGGTCTTGCTATTTTTGCCCATGGAACCGCAGGCTCTCATTGCCCAGGGTACCACAGACTCAAACAATCCCCAGCCTCAGCTTCCCAGGTAGCTGGAATTACAGGCGCGTGCCACCACGCCCAGCTATTTTTTTTGGAACTAGGTCTCGCTACAGGCTCCACATGGGACTCGAACCGTGATCCCTAGCCCCGGCCGCTTCATAGACTGAAGCTTACAAGCACGAGCCACCATTCCCGGCCTCTCCAGATTGTTATCCACCAAGCAGTTGACTGCACAGACCTGACCTTAGGTGGAAACTGATTGGGGTGTCATCTGCATCTAGGGGACACTGACACCAGAGACCATCAGTGAAGAATACCTGTGCAGAGCTGAGAAGAGAATCAAGGGTAGAGTCCTGAAAAGCAGCCCCTAGAAAGGGAGAATAAAGTTAAGTGAGACCATGAAGGAGAAGGGAGCCCAGGAGCCCAGCGGCCCTCCCCCCCAGTTTGTTCACCCTTTACATTTCTCCGGGCACAGTGACAAAGGAACCGGGGTTGTGTTGTGAGCAGAGCTATTGCCAGTCTACACCCTAGTTAGTGGGTGTGAGCTGAGACTCATAAGTTTACTCAAGTCAGTGGTAAGGAAGAGAACACTGAAGTCCCTTCCACCAGCCTGGCCTTTCTGGGAGCTGCTCCTCGACAACAGGCTCAGAGACTCTAGTCCAACCCCTAACTAACAATGCCAGCAGCCTCTGTCCCAGTCCAGCTGGCAGTGAGTCACCCAGAAAGCCACAGGTGCTTTGCCGTTGAAAGCTCTGAGCTCTGGAAAAGATGACTCTCCCTTAGGAAGGAGGAGGACTCAATAAGTCTATGAGTCCTGGTAGTGCTTATCAGGTGCCCAGATGTGCCAGGCAGAGTGCAAGGAGACTCAGGGAGGAGCCCTGGTCTTCCCTGACCTCCTGGTCTAGTCACTTGCCCGAGAGCTTCTTCCACTAGAATTCACTCATCCACAGGGCACAGTCTATGAGGAGGAAAATGAACTCGATAGACAGGTGAAGTGGCAGAATATGAGCGCAGCCTGGTGTCTGTCATGCAGCAGGCTACTCCAACACTCCTGAGATCCCTTTTCTCACCCAACATTTGCAACTGACTATGCAGGGGAAACAGACATGTAGGCTCTGCAAGATTCTGGAAACTAAAAGCACCATGGACCTCCAGCCCAGAGATCTGGGGATTTCCTTCATTGTGTCCTGAACCTTTAACCTTATACTCTAGTGGTAGTAGGTTCCTCATGGGACTTTTCCAATGAGTGGGCACTTGGTATATTAGGAGGAGAGAAAATTCCTATGGTTTCTTGGGCTTCTACCTCAGAAGGTCAAAGACCTCAATTTTGGTTCCACTGCCAGAAGCAATCTAACCACTCTAATCTAATCACTTTCCCCTGAACCCCACCCTCACCCCAGCAAACTGAGATAGTATTGGTACTGAGATAGTATCCTCTGCTTTCTTTCTGTCATTTGTCCACATTTTATCTCCTCACATCCCTATGCAGTGTCACCCCTCTTTGTTCACCCCCTCCCCGGCCTAACATAGGTCCTAGGATACAAGAGGTGCTCCAGCCCAAGCTTTGCTGAATGAGAAATGGCACGAGTCAAATTCTGTCTCTGTACTTCAGTTCCTTTACTAACTGGTGGGAGCCTTTACCATCGTGCACATAAGCATTTCCTTTGTCCTCTGACCTCTCAAGAAGTCCGTGTTGGAGAAACTGACTTGGCCCTCTTCCTCACGGGCCCCTGCCCATCCCTCTCAGGCCTCACTGGGCCTGTGTCCTCAGCCAACACACCAACACCAGCATGGACATCAGTCAGTGGCCTGCTCTGGGGCCAGTTCCTGGCCCTCCCCTTGCAGCCCGAGGCAGTTTCCCTGATGCAGAATCTCTCCAGAAAGTCTGGCAGCTATCAGATCTCCAGGGACTGAACAACTGACCTGTCTGGTATCCTCTTTTTCCTCTCTCTTCCCCTAATTCCAAGAGCTGCATGTAAGCGGGACCCAGAGAAATTACCACTCTGAGGTAATTACTCTGAGGTCATCTCTGTGAGCAAGAGATAGTCATGCTTGGTGACTGTTCACCCCAAGTCCTCCAAGGAGCTCCTGGAGCTCTCACCCAGTTTCCTTTACTTCCCAGCAAATACCAGAGCAGAACATCCAAGGCACACCAGGGGAATTCCTGTTGAGTAATATGCTCCCCCTCCCCCATCCCCCTGAGAGTTAGCAAGCAGATTCCAGGCTGGGGGACAGAGCTCCCAGGGATTCTGATCCAGGTTCCTCTGACCCCTTTGCAATTGGGTCCCACCGTTCCCCACAGGAGCTCAATCTTAGAGGCCTGACTATGTCACTTCCATAGAAATGAGGGGATGCTTTGGGGGAGCAGGTGCCCTTTCTGGCACCTTAGCTCTGATGTCAAAGAGAGAGCAGGTAAGGGTGTACCCTGAGCCCTCAGCTTATGAAAGTGAGCAATCAGGGAATGAGGACAGAAGGGCTGGCAAGAAGCAGGTTTATTTGGACCAGTAGTGACTGCGGATTCACATCCCAAGGCTGAGTATCCCTACTGGGAAGTTAAAGGTTTAGATACACTTTCCATGCTCTGGTGTTCCGGGTGGGCTATCATTGATGGTGGTACAAGGCCTTACGTAGCAAGGACAGAATGAGGAAGATTTAAGGAAAAACTGGGCTGCAGACCAGTAAATTCAATCAGTAAGTCAAGGGTTGTTTATCTGGACCCGCAGGCTCTATATCTTAGGTCACTGTGTTTCAGCAGACTTCAGTTTATCATCCTTCATCATACTCCATTTACACGCCAGCACCAGGGCTGGTCAAAGGTTTGCTTGGTTTCTTCATCTACAAAATGAGAAGGTGGCCTTACCAGATGGTCTCCAAGCTCCAGTGCTGTTCTAAGAACATCTTTCTTGGGCTCCTTTCTGTGCCACTGACCACTATCTCTAGCGGGTGTGAGTCTTCCAAACAGTGTTTCTCAATTTGAATACTAAGTAAGTGTCTTTCTAAAGGATACACATTCTCACAAAGTTACTTAATATCTGTTATAACCATTGACTGTACACAAATGTAAAACTACTATAAACTTCTTAGGGTTTTAAGTCTACAATAAAATCAAAAGAAGTGTATAAATTCAATTTAAAAGAAACTATCAAACCAGTAAGATTCAAGGTGGTCATATTAATTTAAATGTGATTGTTGCTGTTTGCTAAAACTAAACTGCTACTCGCAGGGTGACTGAAATCCTGACTGTGATAGAGCAGCTGGCTCTTTTGCCTCTAGGATGCCGGTGTGACCATGTGCCAGGCCATGACTCAGTTCTCCTACTACTTTCTCTATTTGAACTACCGCATCAGGGCATCATTTAACCTTCACTTGGTGGGAACACATTGTAATGCAGTCAGTTCCCCTCTGCTGTTTTCTCATTAGCACTCAACAATTAAAGTTAAAAAAAAACAAAGCTCTTTTAATCTTGTCAACAGGATCCTTCTCTCAAATTTCAATGTCCTTATCTATAATAGAGAATCATCTTCACCCCATCTTCTTCTCAGAATGACTGTGAGTACTCATTCATTCATCCAAATGAACTATTATTTATTGAGTGCCTACTATGTGTCAGACACAGTTTCAAGCACAGACAGTACAGCAATGACCAAAACAGGCAAAAATTCTTGACCTTGGGAGCTTATATTCCAATGGGAAAGACCAAGAAGATAAAGAAAATAATTAAGGTTAAAAATTATGCAGGAAAGGAGAATAGGGAATGTGGGGATTCAATGTGTAGGTTTCCTCACGTCAGCAAGCATGTCTCTGACACCAGCCTACAGTTCAACTCTGTTCTCACACTGACTACCTGGAGACCGTGTTAAGGTTAAGGGCTCAGTCCTACAGCACTACAGGTGGCAACACAAGTCCAGATTGGCACAACCATCAGTATGAGGTTCCTAGAATCCCCTTCTTACCTTGGATTAATTTGCTAGAGTGACTCCCAAGACTCAGAGCAACATTTTACTCACTAAATTGTTGATTTATTATAAATTTAGGAACAGTCAGGTGGAAGAGATGCCTAGGGCAAGGTAAGAGAGAAGACCGATGCAACCTCCATGCTTCTGCAAGCACTGCACTCCCACTTCACAACTGGGAAATTCTCCAGATTCTTTGGAGAATCTGGGGGTGCATGAAATGGGGAGTAATTATGGAGGTCTAGTTATAATGGCACAATTGAATTAATCATTAGCTGTTGGGAACCGACCCAACTTCTTGCTATTCTCTCTTCCCTAGAGTTCCAGGAATGGAACTCCAAAGACTCCAACCTTTCCAATCTCAGGGCTGGTCCCCAGGCAGCCAGTCCATTCTCTGGTGCTTTCTGAAAGTAACACATTAACATAAATTCAGATGAGATTGAAAGAGGTTTGTTACTGTTAGTGGGCAGCTTGAGGGGCACCCCAAGATTCCCAAACCTACCTGCTTTAAATGGATACTGCTACCTGCCATATAAAGACATTGAATATTCTTAATGGGTAAAACCTTCAAGAGAAAAGAACTTTAATGCAATTAGTGTAAACAGAGAGAAGAGACAACAGTTTCCAAATGAAGCACCCAGAGTCACCCATCCCCTCATGGGTAAACTCCCAGCCAAACAGGATTGGCCTAAAGTGGAGCCACAAAGGCCCAATCGCTTTTCATACAGCTAAGGTATCTTTGGTGAGAAGCCATAGGAAACGGGAAAGAAGCCAGGTAAATCTGGAAGGAAAAGAGCAAAAGTATAAGTCAGGATAAAGTCACCATCATCAGACCCATGGGTCTCTCACCTACATCTCTTTCAAATGTCTCCTCCATGTTTCCCAAGTCTCTGGTATAAGACCAAGGCCAAGAAATAAGAGTACCTTCATCTTCACATCTCTCCCCATGTACATGCCTCCTCCAGGTCCTTCCTTTTTTCCTTCCTTTTTTCCTTTCTTCCTTCCTTCTTTCCTTCCTTCCTTCCTTCCTTTTTCTTTCCTTCCTTCCTCCCTCCCTCCCTCCCTCCCTCCCTCCCTCCCTCCCTCTCTCTTCCACTTTTCTTCCTCCCCAGTCTTCTCACCCCAGTCTTTTTTTCAGAATCCACTCAAGTCACTCAGCTCCACCCTTTGATGATGGGGCAGGGAATATGGAACCTCCCTTTTCTATGGGATTACACTGTTACAGTATGACTATCGAGATACCTTTATCACTCTCATCACTTTGGAAATTCTAAGAGTTTTAGGGGCTCTGTTGCAGAAATGGCAGAGACCAAATATGTATGTCATACTACAAATCACAGAGCCAGAGCCACAGAGGGAAGTAGAGGGATTATAGCATATAAATTGGGTATTCAGAGGTTTCATTGAGTAGGCTAACATTTAAGAGCTAAAGGAGATGAGGAAGCGAAAGCACCTGAGGAACATCAGGAGTTCTTGATGGCTAGATGGAAAGACACATGCAGAAGCACAGCGCAAGTCCGGGTTTAATAGCTCTGTGTTGTTTCACCGCCAGGCAACCATTTCCCCTTCCTGGCAACTCTAGTTAACTCTTCCTCTGGGGAAACACCTCTCCAGGCCTCAGTGCAGATACAGTTGATCCTTCCCCTAACCAGGGCTGGGCAACAATAGTCTGGCCAATCAGAGCATAACAACTGGTTTGAGAATGGGCCAATCAGAATGAATGTGACTCTTGCAGGCACTCCTGGGAGACCAGGCCTTTTCCCCAGGAGATGGTAGGAATAAGGAAGGTGGGAGTCTGGAGCTTCCAGAAGCCACCACAGAAAGCCTGAGGAAGAGAGTGAAGGAAGGTTAGAGAAACTGAGAGGTAAAGAGAAACTGAATCGTGGTAACATCTTTGGATCTCCTGCATCAAGTTGTACCAAACTCTGGACTTCTCAGTCTTGTCCATCAATTACTTTCCTGTATTTTTGCTTAAGGTGCTATATTAGTTATTTATGCTGCACAAAAATGTTCATGAAACTGAGTGACTGGAAAGAACAAACACTAATTAGCATGTGGTTTGGGGCAGGAATTTGGGAGTGGTCTGAGCTGAATGTTCTGATTCAGGCCTCTCGTGGGACTTCTGTCCACATGTTAGCAAGGACTCCAAAGACCTGATGGGATGGTTCACCCACGCGGATGTTGGCAGGAGAACAGGCCAACTCCTTGCTATGGAGGTGCTCCAGAGGCTGGCCGAAGGTCCTCACAATGTGAGAACCCCAGAGAGAACCCAAGTTGTGCCTCTCATGACCTCTGAAGTGCTTACTGTCACCTCCACTTCTTCTATCTGTTAGAAGTGAATTACTTACAAAGTCCAATCTATTCTCAAAGGGGAGGAAAATCCGGCTCCACCTCTTGAAGAAAGGAAGATCAAAGAATTTGTGGACCAAGTTTAAAACCACCACACCTAGTCTAGCACTTGCAACCAGTGGCATTGTGATAAATACCCAGGAGCTTATCACTGTTGTATTATTGCTGTTATAACATGGCTCTTGACAAAACAAACAAACAAAAAAACCCAGTAGCCAAGAAAGTGCTAGCAAAGAGTATCTTGTAAATGCCAATTAGATCCTGTCCTACCTCAGCTCCAGGCTCTCAATAGTCCAGAGTTCTTTCCAGCCACACAAGGCCCAGCCCAGCTGCTCCCAGGAGACCTCGCTGCCACTTTCCCACAAAGCTCCTGCTTCAGAACCTCAGAGGTGCTGACTCTTCTCTGAATTAGCTAGATCCCCGCAGCCTCACACCCTAGTCCCTGAAGTTCAGACTAACTTCTCCCTTGAAAGCTCTGCTCATCTCTCCAGACCCAGCTCTAGTATATCACCATTTCTGTGAAGATCTCTGACTTTGTCCCCAAAATTGTGTTGCCACTTTATTGATGGCTCAGGAGCATGAAGCACTTTCTTCTCTTTCTCATGTCTAATCTATAAATCCATAACCCTCACGATGGAATACTACACATCAATCAAGGAGGACAAACACATGTCATTCGCAGCAACATGGATGGAACTAGAAAGACTCATATTAGCAGAAATAAGCCAAAAAGAAAAAGAGAAGTACAAGATGGTCTGACTTATATGATGGATATAGGGAAAAACAAACAAATGAATTAGAAAAAATAAAAACAACCAATGGGACTGAACAACTAGAGAGAGGAGGAGGGGGAAGAAGTGGGAGAGGCAAAGAGCACAAAAGATCAGGATGGTTAACAAGTGTTAGTGAAGTGGGAAAGCCCCGGGGTACACAATAATGCAATAATGTAATATAAATATAAATACACATATATATGCAAATTTAAAAAAATTTAAATTAAAAAAAAAGAACAACCATCACAGAGATAGTTGATATTCTTTGTGGATATCTCTTCTATCCTATTCTCCATTATACATTTCCAAAAATAATTAACAGTACACTGGATTTGATGTTTGCCATTCCAGTGATATTTGAAACTTTTAAATCACACATCAGTAAATAATATATTATTTTGCATGGTTATAATTTTGTAATTATGGTATTGTAATATGTATACCTATCTATTTAACTTGCTTTCTTCCCACAAAATTTTTTTAAATTATTAAAAAAAAAATCACCTCCTAACTAGGATATTGGAGGAAAAAAAATCCATAACCCTGAGATCATGTGGCATCTGTATGACCCCATTTTACAAACAAGAAGCCCCAGGTTTCCCTAGAGCAGTTGAGGGTTTGCTGATAGTCACCCAGCAGGCAATGGGCACAGCAGGTACTGGCACACTCTGGCTGTGGGCTGTATCTGCCTCTGTCCCCAAGTCACCACACTTAGTAGTCACTGATGAACCTGGCTCCCTTCAGAAACTGTGATCTTCTTGGGGGTCTGGTCCCTTTCTTGTAGAGTTGTCTACCGTTCTTGGAGTAGTTGCTATATGTGTGAGACTGTCTACCATTCTTGGAGTAGTTGCTGTATATGTGAGGCACAGGGATTAATATGACCCATTTTCCAAATGAGGAAATCAAGGATGAAATAACTGAACTCTGACTCCAATCCCCATGCCTTTCTTCTCCACTAGTGACAGGGTAGATGTAGTGAGTGTGCAGTGTGTGTTTCTGGAAGGACATGAAGAGTGAGTGAGTGAGTGAGTGAGTGAATGAGAGCTTGAACACCTCCAGGCTGCCCATCACCCCCCTACCAGCTCCAGGGGCCATCAGGCTGCTATTTACCTGCCTCTGGTTGGCTATAAGCAGGATGAGTTAAAAATCCTGAAGCTTATTCTCCATCTAACTGGGGAACCATTCCAGCCTCCTTTTTTTTTTGTTTTTTTTGAGACTAGGTCTTGCTGGTTTTGCCCATGGTACCACGGACTCAAGCAATCCCCAGCCTCAGCTTCCCAGGTAGCTGGGATTACAGGCGTGCACCACCATGCCCAGCTAATTTTGGGGACTAGGTCTCACTGTGTTGCCTCAGGCGGGGCTCAAACTATGATCCCTAGACCCAGCCACGACTCCATAAACTGTCGCTTACAGGCCCGTGCCACCGTGCCTGGCCACCAGCCTCCTTTTCTAAGATAGGATGAGGGGGTAAAGTACAAAGATCCATCAAATGATGCCGGTGGGACTTGAGATAACACTAAATGGGAAGGGACAGACCAGACCCGGGGAGTCCAGCAACTGCTCAGGGGGCCAGAGCCCAGGGCTCTACGACCAGCGTGCTGCTCCCTGTGACTGTGGAGCTGGACATCGGCCTGCGGCGAGTAAGTGCTGCTCTCTGTGGCCACCCCACCTCTGCCCCACCCAGAATCCTGCATCTCTCAAAGAAGCTAAACACCTCCAGGCTGCCCATCACCCCCCTACCAGCTCCAGGGGCCATCAGGCTGCTATGAGCTTTCACTCATTTAACTGCCATACATCCCAGTTAGGTTTTAGCTGCCACCCTTGCCTGGGTTCCAGAGGATTAACTCCATCTGGAGCTTCTCACAGGCCTCCACCGCCTCTGCCAGATGAAACGTGTTTGGATCAACAACAAACTTCATCAACTCATTTCCGCCTCCAACCCTTACTAAATGCATTAGGCAACAGGAGCCCCGGGGTTGACCTTTGCAGCAGCCATTGTTATAACTGCTATTACAGACCCGAATAATAGCCAGGATAATCATTCCTGGTTAAATGGTCCTTTGAACAGAGGACTGGAGGATTCTGGGAACATTACCTCATAGCCCTCCTGGCATGCCCTCCCACCAGCCTTTTCTTTCGGTCCCTGTTCCATGTTCCTGCCTCTGGAAAACCCTCCTCCACACGCCCTGTAAGTCCATGTTGGTGCAGCATAAGGCCACGTCCCCAGGTCCTCACCTTGAAGCGAAGCTTCATGAGGACATGTCTAAGCCTTAGAGATCTTGGCAGGAACCCTGAGCTAGTCTCTCCACTGATCTGTTGCTCTGTGTGCTCAGAAGGAAGAATTACTAACAGTGATTACATTAGAAAGAAATGTGCCTTCACATACTGAGGGCAAAAAACAAACCTGGGTAAATATAATCTTGGTGTGTGGCTTGCTGTCATTACTGGTGTCTCCTGTTACTGACTGGCTGGAGATAAAGCTATTCTTGAGTACAAGCTGTTCTTGCAGAATTATTACCATAATATACCCATAAACTTGGTTGTTGGGTGTTGCTATTGGTTTCTTTCTTGTTTTCTTCTCTCTCTTTGTTCTTTCATTCTTTCCAACATCTGAAAATCAGAATACATTTGCTATTACACTAAAACTATGCAGTCAATGCCCAAGAAGAAGCTAAGCTCTCCTCATAGATACCTCTGAAACATTCTGGGAAATGTGTGGGTGAAAACATGTGGCCCAAACACCTTTTCCTGAATTGTTTTGGAAATAAACCTGCAGACATCAGGAGAGTATCTGAAATGAGAAAGGAATGTACAAAGAGGTGGGGAGAGAAATGGAGAATTTAAAAAGGCAGTATTCAGAAAACATAGCTTTCTCTCCACAGTAATGGTGTGGCTTTACAGCCAAATGGAAAAATGTTTTCTGAAATATTTTCAACTGTGAGAAAAGAAAGTGAATGTAGAGTTAGGGAAAGCCAGTACTGCATTTAATCTCCCCAATGAATGTCAGTTTGTCCTGCTCCTTATGGAAGAACCAGGGAAGAATCTCTGATCCTAGTTCCAGATCCTTGTGGGTATGAGAGAGAAGTGGGATGGAGGGGGAACTTCCACCTGGACAGGGTGAGCTGCAAAATGCACAAAACAGAAGGAGGGAAGATGGAGAGCAAAGGTAAGGTGAGCTGGGCATGGTAGTGCATGCCTTTAAGCACAAGCCTATAAGCCTATAGAGCAGCTGGGACTAGGAATCACTTGAGTCCGCAGGTTCAAGGTCCACCCAGGCAACATAGTGAGACCTAGTCCCAAAAAATAACTGGGTGTGGTAGTGCACACCTGCAATCCCAGCTACCTGGGAAGCTGAGGTTGGGGATTGCTTGAGTCTGTGGTACCCGGGCAACATGAGCCTTAATTCCCCAGGCAAAAACAGCGAGACCTAGTCTCAAAAAAAAAAAAAAAAAAAAGAGCTGGGAGGCACTGCTAGAGAGGCCAGGACAATGGACACCTGAATGAGAGGTGGTGGTCCTGATTCCATCTGTGAAATGGGGCTCTTAGCTCATCAGTGAGGAAGGTGTCTCAGTCAGCATCCGCCTCGTTAGCAATAGAACCATTGGATGCATATGCAGAGAGAATGAAATGTATTAGGAAGCAGCACACATGATTATGGAGGTGGGCAAGTCAGTATCTTCAAGGAACTTGTAAGCTGGACAGCTGAAATGCAGTTTGAGTCTGAGTCTGAAAATGAACCTGAGAACAAGGAGAGCTGCTGGTGTAGTTTCAGTCTAGAGGCTGATGCAGTGAAAACCCAAGAAGAGCCAATATTTTGTTCAGTTCTAGTCCAAAGGCAGGAAAGGAAGCCAGCACTGCAAGACAAAGGTTATCAGGGAGGAAGAACTTGTTCCTATTCAGAGGAAGATCTGTCTTCTTGTGGCTTAGGCCTTCAGATGGTCAGAGAGGCTGAACCCCAATAAGAAGGGCAATATACTTGGTCATCTATTAATCTCAATGTTAATCTCATGCAGAAGCTCCCTCACATAGACACCCAGAATAATGTTTGACCAAATAGCTTTTGACTATCTCCAAAAGCCAAATCCATTTCCTCTTGGCATCCATGGCCTCCCCCCTAAATTGGTTGTGATCACACCCATGTGCCTTCTGGGGTGAGTCTTTAACAAAACAAGGAATGTGAAAGCTCCTGATGGAAAGTGAATGGAGGGGAATGGTCATACCATCTGTGTCTGAGGGGACATTTAGTCTGAAAGTCATTCTAAGTCTGGAGCAGAAGGCTTCCCAGCTTATACCCAGCGAGGAGCTGACTTGACTTCTCTCAACCTCAGTCTCCTCATCTGTTAATGGGACCATGAAGGCCAAATGCAAACTACAACTAAGCCCTTGGCATAGAACCTCATGTCTGTCAAATGCTCATGAATGTGGATACCTTATTTCTATGAACCTTGAAGTCAACTCTAAGTACCTCAGTGACTGTTCTGAGGGGGGCAGTGCTTATTTGGAGGTGTAAGTTTGGCACATTTGTTACAAAGCCAGTCGCACCACTCTGTGGTCACAACTCACTCATAGATTTGCTGACTCCCACTCAAGTTCAAGTCCCAGGCCCTGGGCTCAGAAGCTCCATTCTTGTAGAGCACGTCTAGGCATGAGAACAGGAGCCAAGGCGAGTGTTTGCTTTGGAACAAAGAAAGGACAAGGGTGGATTTCTGGAGGTGCTCACTGTTTCAGAGAAAGGAGTCATCTGTTTCTTATAAGACAAAGTGCTGAGAGTGGAGTCCATTTTCCTTATCCATCAGGGATAGCTCATCACCAGTCTGGGTCAGGAGAGGGGCTGAGAATGGACGAGACCCTACCTAGATTTTAAAAATGAACTTGACTTTCTTCTGAGCCTTCAAAGGTTAGGCTAAAATCTTTTCCAAATGGCCCCCTCCTTTCCCTTTGTGCTTGCATGTGTGTGTTGTAGGGTGTAGGTATTGGTGGGGAAGATGTCCAGGGAAGAAATCCTGAGTCACTGACTCTGGAAAACACTTCTCAAATTAAATGACTAAGGCCTTCTTTTTAATCTTTCTTTTTCCTTCCTGTAGGATTCCAGAAATTGCTTTGCTTGCAACTGGAAGTTTCAGCCTGGCTATAGACCCTACTCCCTGCTACACACCCACACACACACCCAACACTAACAAGGGAGAGTCTTTTCCATGGGACTGTGTTTCTCAGTGTTGACTGTTCATGTTCATATTTTGCGATTAGCATCACTACCATTTCTTTTTATTTTTGAGACTAGGTCTTGCTATGTTGCCTGGGGTACCATGGACCTAAGTGATCCCCAGCCTCAGTTTCCCAGGTAGCTGGGATTACAGGCACATGCCACCACGCTCAGCTATTTTTTGAGACTAGGTCTCGCTATGTTGCCTTGGGTGGGTCTCGAACCCCCAGACTCAAGTGATTCCTAGTCTCAGCCTCCCTTCCTAGGCTGGTATTAAAGACTTGCACCACTGAATCCAGCCTTCACTAGCATTTCTTAAATATCCTTTCAAAATAAAAAAGGTACCCACAGTCCAGGGTTTTTAATTTACTGTTAGGCAGGCCTTGGTGAGGTGCAGAGGCCCTACTGAATGGACAATTCATGGTATTCCAGGCATGGGAGAGAGGGCTCTCTCCCACCCTCTGGCCACCCCCTTGCCCCACTTCAGTGGGTGGAGGCCAACTGGTGGCAGTGGTGGGAAAGTGGAGTTGCCACATCTTGTTGCACACAGGAGACTGATGTCAGGGCTGTCAGTACATCTCTCAACAACCCCAAATTACTGCCCTAGGCTTTACATGGAAACAAATGCAAAGTGCAGAGAGACAGAACTCATAATACCTGCTGCTTAATAAAGATGGTGTGTCTGCCTTCATGAGGAACTACTGACCTCATTGCTATGCTCCAGGCATCCATGGGAATAGTGGCCTTGTCTGCCTTTGCCAAGAATGACCACCTTACAAGGTGAAGGCAACAATGGAACATTTAGCAAGATTTTCCCAGAAGCCAACATTGAGCCAAGAGCTTGACACATTATTTCATTAAATCTTTACAATGAGGGGCCCGGTGTGGTGGAGCACACCTTTAATCCCAGCCTAAGAAGGAAGGCCAAGACTAGGAATCGCTTGAATCCGTGGGTTTGAGACCCATCCAGGGAAACATAGTGAAACCTAGTCCCTAAAAATAGCTAGGTGTAGTGGCACATGCCTGTAATCCCAGCTACCTGGGAGGCTGAGACTGGGGATCGCTTGAGTCCATGATACCCAGGCAAAGTGAGTCTGCAGTTCCCTGGGCAACATAGGGAGATGTAGTCTCAAAAAAAAGATCTTTACAGGGATGTGAAATAGGGATTATTCTCTTAGAGGAGGGGAAACTGAGACTCAAACTGTCAGACAGACAAGGTGGTGCTACAGTAAAAAACAGGCCCAAAGTTCTCAGTAATTCTGTACAATTAGAGTATATTTGCTACTCATGCAGTAACTTCCATGTTGTAACTCAATGATTCTGCTGCTTCAACCTTTTGATCCATCATGCCAAGACAAGGCCTCTCCTACAATAGCCACAGCCATGGAAGAAAGATGCTGGAGAACATGCGTGGATTTCTTACTCAGCTTGGATGTGAACTTCCCCTGTTATTTAATTGGCCAGCTCTAATCCCTTGGTCTCACCCAACTTCAAGGGCTGAAACTTCCACATGCTAGAAAGGGAAAAGAATCAGATGTTGATGACAATGACCACAGGGAGGTTTAATCACTTGCAGGTAGTAAGTGGAAGAACTGAGATGTTAACTGAGTTCTTCCTAATATTGAAGCTCAAGTTCTGTCCATGATGCTTGAGATCAATGAAAAGAATTCCTTCCCTCCAGCTTCAGCACACAGGCACTGTGTGAGTCTCACTGTGGGACCCGCCAGGCACACCCAAAGTCACTAAATAGCAGCAATAGCCCCTTGTATTTCTACAAAGCCCTACTATTTTGAAAGGTTTTTATTATTTTTTTTTTGAAAAGTTTTTTAAGCGCGTTGGTTCAGCAAAACCTTGGCTAAAGCAAGCAGGGCAGATATTCATGCCCCATAGAGCCCCATAACTCAGGAAACTGAAACCAGGAAAGCAAACATGCTTGCCACACTCAGAATTAGCTGTTGTGGTACAAAATTGGGTTATTTTGAAACCCAACTTAAGTGCCTCCCAACACAGCCAACTCCTGTAAGTTCTAGACTCTGGAACTACCACCTTTCCCTTTGAATGGTCTCTTCTCTTCTGCCTGGTCACAAATGTCAACAATCCCACCATTAGGATGTCATGCCTCATTGGACCATCCTCTAGGGGAGATCATTGTTAATTGCCGAAAGCAATGAAAAGGTCACACATTGTGTAGACTTAGTTTTGAGAGCTGTTGAGGCAGAATTTAGAGAAAGAAGAGATTGAGCCGGGCACAGTGGCGTGTGCCTATAATCCCAGCCTTGGGAGACTGAAACTAGGAATCACTTGAGTCCACAGGTTCAAGATTAACCTGGGCAACGTAACAAGACCTAGTCTCAAAAAAATTTCCATGTTGATGGCATGCACCTGTAATCCCAGCTACCTGGGGGGGCTGAGGGTAGGAATCACTTGAGTCCACAGGTTCGGGACTACCCTGGGCAACATAGCAAGACCTAGTCTGTAAAAAAAAAAAAAGAAGACATTGGGGTGAATGGGAGAGGCCAAGTAGGCTGCACTGAGATGCTGCTGATCTTTGTAAGATGTGAACAAAGGGGGAATCCATTTCAGATGAAAATGTCTTCCCAATTTTCTTTTCTCTATTCTACTTTACTGCATTTAACAATTTGCAGAACACCTTCCCATTTACTATTTTATTTAATTTCCTAGACAATTCTGAGAAGGAACTGGGATAGTTCATTAGTTTTTTCTTCCCATTTGAAAAAAACCGGAGCTGACTTATCTAGAGTGACTTATCTAAAATCTGAGTAAACCAGAGCCTGAACCCAAATAAAATAGTAAAAATATTAAAGAAAGCAAACATTAATCCTCAAGCATGTATGTAAAACCGTCACATTTATAGCTCTCTGGTGGTTTACAAATTACTATGCTTTATTAAAAACAGGTTTGTAGTCTAGAATATTTCACATATAAAATGGAATTTATATAGGGTATATATAGACTATCTGGAATACTAAATTGATGAATCCATCACCCTCCTCATCACCAATGTCTAAAATATTAGATTGCTTTACATTATAAAGGTGATATATGCCCTAGGTAAAAAATTCAAATCATACTGAAGGTGGAAACTTTAAAGTCCTTCTTCCCAGCCTGTCCACCTCTAAAGACTGCCTGCCGGGACAATGACTGTTGACATCAGTCACGAGATCTTACGTAGGTTTACTTCAAAAAACAATTCAGCAATCTACATGTTTGTATATCATTGTCAGAAAAATGACTATAACATCAAATCGACTGATAGGTAAGTACTTAATTAGTCACAAAAATGTCTGTCATTTTTGGTCCTGTCATCTTTTAATGGGAATTTATCCCAGGAAACCATGTAGGTTTCCCTCCTTTCTATCTAGAACCCTGTACCCTGAGATTTACTCATGGTTAGATGTCCACTGGGGGCTCAGTTCAAATGTCCGCAGGTCTTCGAGGTTGCCCATGGTCACCTGTGCAGACTATACTCTTTCACCTCACAAACCACCTGGCACTGGGTTCTCCGTTGCACCTGCTTGTCACGGCCATTACTTTATCTCTTGTTGGCTCTTTAATTTGTGGTGCTCCCTTCTCCACAACCAAGATCACAAGTCTCCGGAGAAGAGTCTTTGTTGTCTGGTCTCAGCTGTCTCCAGCGCAGGACCAGGGTAGGACTGTGCACTTTGTTAAGAAGAGAAATGCTCAGGAAGCCAGCACTCCATCAACTTAGTTCAGGGACGTTATTGGACTCACCTCAGGACCCAGGTGGTTACCAGCTACAAAGAAACCCTTCTTGTGGTAGTCCAGGACTCGAAAGAGTCTGCTAAAGCGAGGTAGCAGGTCAGCCTGGAGCCATCCTGAGAGTCAACTCTTGCCTATCAGGTGCAGATTCAGCAGGTAGGCAAGCTGCCCTCTCTCTAAAGCCTTTTCATTCTTGGCTTCTAAAACAAAGAAGAGGCAAAGAAAATCCAACATGGTGAGAGACTGTCAAAATAACATCTAGGTTGCACTCAATTAAGATGAAGAATTTGAACATGCTCAAGTCAAACAATGGAAACAGTAAGAGTTTCCACCAAAACAAAATCTTGGCCAGGTGAGCCTTGTCTCCAAGAAGGTTTCAACAATATGGGGGTTGGGGGGAAGGCTTCTTCCTTAGCCTGGGGGTAGGGAGAAGATGGAGAAAGGGAAGTCTGGATCCTGATCAGAATCCTATGTTGTTTGAGACAAGTAACTATAACTTCTTTTCTTACAGCAAAATAAAATACATTTACCCATACATAGATGAGTGTCCTGTAACCAATCCTTGTCGCCAATTGTAGGGCAACTGGCCTGTTTGTGATGTTCATTGTCATGCAACCATCAGGTTCACCAGTCTGCGTAGGTTCTTAATTGGTTCTAGCAGTTACACAGACACACCAAGCAGGGAAGGGGGTGCTGGAAAGCAGGTAAGCCCCTATCCCCCCAGGAATCTTTACACTCCTTCTCTAGCATTCTCTCTTGAGCTGTTCCCTCATGCTCATACTCAGTGCTGCTTTAGCCCTGAGAGTGCACACTTACACATGCGCACACCCACAATTATGAGGAAAAAGCAATACTGCAGATGTTGCTTATACAGGCTGATGAAGAAAAGAGCCTGACTAACTCACTTACCCTATAATGAGTTAAAAGAAAGGTTGAAACATAAGCCTGATATAATCCTGCTACGCAGAAAGACAATAATTTTGTAGTATCTCCTTGTACTATTTTTTCTTCTTAGAATAAATATATTTTAAAAAATAAAGTGAGATTATTGACAGCATTGCCTTATAAACTTTTTTCACCTAATAAATCTATTGTGTACATTTCCCATGCTATTAAATACCATGCAACGCTGTCATTTTTAATGACTGTTTAGTATTCCATAAAATACTATGATTGTAAATAAAATACTATGATTCCATAAAATACTATGACAATGCAATTGTCACTGATAGGTTATTTCTGATTTTTATAAACAGCTTGTCAATGACTATTTCTGAAATGCATACATGATTATTTCCTTAGGACTATTTTAGGACTTTCTATGTTACAGAATATGTAAAAGTCTTTTTTTTTTTTTTTTTTTTTTAGACTAGGTGTCACTATTTTTGCCCATGGAACCGCAGGCTCTCATTGCCTGGGGTACCACGAACTCAAGCAATCCCCAGCCTCAGCTTCCCAGGTAGCTGGGATTACAGGCACGCGTCACCACGCCCAGTTGTATTTTTTTTGGAACTAGGTCTTGCTACGGGCCCCAGGCGGGACTTGAACCGCAATCCCTA
>PVHY01026140.1:0-17631 GCA_004024945.1 Uropsilus gracilis
TTGTTTCTCTCTCTCTTTTTCTTTCTTTGTCCTCTCTATTTCTGTATCCTCAAGTGTGCTGATTCGTTCCTTTATTTCATCTATTCTACTGCCATGGCTTTTCTGTGTGTTTTTGAGCTCATCTATTGCAACCTTTAAATCTTGAGTCTCTTTCAATTTCAATTTTAGGGATTCATTTTCATTCTTTAGTTCATTGATTAGGGTATGCATTTTGTTGCTTTCTTTTTTATAGGTTTCTACTTCCTTCCTTAGTGCATTAATTGCTTCTATCATACTGTTGTCCTTTTTTTCTAATTCTTCTCTTAATTGTTGGAGTGCATTTAACATGTTAATAGAGGAATCTTTTTCTGAGATGCAAATCATTTCTTTGATGTTTTCTGGAGATTGTCCTTTCTTTGTTGGCGATGGATTATTTCCTGTAGGGCTTGCTTGCATGTCTAAAGTTTTTCTCCTTACTGTGTTTTGCTTTCAGACCTGTTCTACATATTGAGAAACCATGGATCTTGTGTTGGTTGGCATGTTGATGGGAGTGTATTCCAGGTTGAAGGTAGATCTGTACTTAAGTTTAGTAATTTGCGCCGGCAGCACTTGCGGCGCCGGCACTACTGACCTCCAGCAGCTAAACTGTGCGTGCGCAGTGTGGGCGGGTTTCCGGAGGAACCTGGCTGCGGGGGTTGGCTCCCAGGGATGGCAGAGAGGGCAGCACAGCGAAGGGGTCCCTCCTACAGGCCTGGAGCTGGCACGGTGACCTCCAGCAGCTAACCTGGGTGTGGGCAAGGTGGGCGGGTTTCCAGAGAAACCTGGCGGAGGGGGTTGGCTCCCAGGGATGGCGGAGAGGGCGGCATGGTGAAGGGGTCCCTCCCACAGTGGGTCTGCACATATCTTGATGTCTGTTTCCTTCAGAGCAAATTTCCAGATCCCTTGGAGTGATTGAGGGGCATACTTCTTGAAGCCCTGTCCCACAGTGGTGCTGGTGATGTATTCTCATCATGCTGATGATGTATTCTCTGGTCACTGTCTCACTGATGACAGAATGGCCCTTCTTTTCACCATCTTTCTGTGGGAGAGTTATTCTGTCAAGTCTAATGGAAAAGGAAGCTGAAACTATCATTTGGGTATCCAGGGGGTCATAGGGGTGGGGATGCAATAATGAGCAAGCACAAATGCAGTTCCTCACAGATAATAATTTCTACTTCATAAGATCATTGTGTAGTTTAAATGGAAGAGTTTAAATCAAGGGTCTGGTGCAGTTGTTATTGTTATTGTTATCATCAACCTGAAATTATATTTGGTTCAATTGCCTACATAGAGCAGCTTGCTTTGGAGATTGGTCTTATTTGCTGAAGATCCCCAACTTTGAGGGAAATACTTGCTAGCTACTGCTTTTCACGATTCCCTTTGGCCTATAGAAGTCCAATCTCTTCTAGCTCAGCTAACTCTTTGAGATTGCTAGCACTGTGGGTTTCAAACCAAAATGAAGGAAGAAATGAGTAGATATTATTTTCCCTCCCTTCCTTCCTTCCTCCCTCCCTCCCTCCCTCCCTCCCTCTCTCCCTTCCCCTCTTTCTCACCCTTTGGTCTCCCCTTGGTTAATGCATTCTGGAGGAGAGCTTTCAATCTTTCAACATTATTGAATATTTTTTATATGATGGATAATGTACTAAATGTGGAATATACAAAATCAACGAACTCTGGTGTTTGTCCTTGAGAAATCAAGAAAATCCTAAACCGAGATTCTAAAATTGAAACCAGCAGACCTCAGAATCACCAAGACTGAAAGAAGTAGAGTATTCTTAAATGAGTGCTCAGGATAGTGTTAGGTAAATTAATGCATTGAAATGCAACAGTGTCATCTGGGCATAGAATTTTCCTTAATATCTTAAGCATTTGTTAACCAGCTTTTTGCCTTTATTTATAGTCACTTTTGCTTCAACTGGACATCCCCTAAAATCCTGAGAAGGAAATGTTTCTACGCTATAAAGGATTTGGGATATGTTTTTAAAAAGTATCTTTTTTTCAACATTCAAGGAATTTTAAGAAATATACAATTTGCCTAAGGGCAGATGATTTAAAGGATCTCTCTTGTGATGGCTTCAAATAAGTTGGTGATTGAAAAGCTGATACATGAATATAAGGCATTACTATTCCACACCAATACTTTCAGAAGAGGAAACTACTTAGGGGAATATTTTCCTCCCTAACATTTTATCCCTGCTGAAATAAGGCGAAATACCCAGTGTTCTTTGTATTCAAAGGTGACACTGGTACCAGTGTGACTGTCAGCTGCTGTGAATCCCAGTCTTTGGGAAACAATGTCACAGTGCTTTAGCTTGCTTTTCAGTTTGCTCAGCGAATCTTTGAAGCATTGCCTCTACTCATCCTTTGCACAGCTCACTATTCCAGCAGGAACTCAACTAAATATTTAAAAGCTAGTGTGCCAGATTCTTCCTGGTTGAGGATCTAAGCCTCTACTTTTCAAGAAGTGATTCTCAAAACACAGTTTCCATCAGGCCTGGGGGCTTGCCACATGCATCTTCCTGCACCTCAGCTCCAGTCCCATGCTTTTGGGATCTCTGGGAGTGAGAAAGCAAGCAACCTGCATTTTAAACAAAAGCCCCTGGTGATAGGAAATTACTGAAGCATATACCCTTCTGGGTGGAGAGTGTTCCCAATCACCAACTTTGTTGGTTGAGCCCCGAGGGTATTCCTTGAAGCACAGGGACATCATCAGCTCACTGCCAAAATGTGCTGGAACAACACAAGGTTTGGTCACAGAATGTGAAACCTCCCAGAAAATCCTCTATCCCTTGAATAATTTATTGTGGCTGGTATTTTAAAAACTTCCCGCTTGGAATCAAGTATTTCTTTCTAAAAGATTAGTAAGATCCTGAATAAAAACAGAAACAAATCAAATTGAAAGTATTAACATATTTTGAAAGAAGAGGAGCTTGAATAGTGGGAATAGAACTGCAACTTTCCACAGGAAGGGCACAGCCCCCAGCTTGGCTGCCACATAGGCAAGAACTCATTGAGGTATTTGTTAAGAAAATAAAAATAAATGCAACTCCTGAAGTTTCCTTCCCGGACAGCTGTGCTCCCAGCCCTGGTCAGGACAGACCCACCGCCTTTCTTCCTCTGTGCTCAGTCTTCCATTTCCACCTACCTTGCTTCTATATACATAGGCACCATTTCTGCCCATTTTGTAAGAACTATTGACTTTTAAATAATTGTAAATTTGCAGTAAATCAAAAACCAATGCACAGGGAGTTTCCATATAAACTCAGCACCCATTTTCCTCGATGTAACACCCACACACCCACACACCCACACATCCATACACCCTATATTTTTGTTGAGGTAGTGATGGCTTACAATACTGTTTATGTGTAGGAGCACTGGTTCATGCCTCTCAATTGCATCTGCCACCTACACCCACACCAAAGTACTAGCAACCTTGAACAGTTCACCCAACCAGCCTCTATCCTTCTCTTCATACCTCTCCTGCCTCATAACTTCAGCTCTGCAGTTTCCAAGGATTGGTTATGGTTTGGTTTAGTTGTTCCTTTGCGGTGTTTCTTTGTATACCACAGGAAGTATTTTGGTATTTGCCTTTCTTCTTCTGACTTATTTCTGTTAGCATAGTCCCCTCCAGTTCCATTCATGTCATCACAAATGGCAAGATTTCACCTTTCCCTGACAACTGAGTGACACTCCATTGTGAGTGTAGATACCAGCTTTTCTATGCAGTCATCTTTGTTGGCCATATGAGTTGTTTCCATAGCTAGGCTATTGTAAATAGTATTGCACAATACAGCAGTGTAGATAATTTTCCAAATCAGTGTTTATTATATGCTTTGAAGAAGAGCCTATGAGAGGAGTTGCTGGGTTATATGATAGATGTATTTTTAATATTTTGCAAAATTATTACAGGAGCAATGAAGGAGGAGGGTAGTGGGTGACCCCAGATTTTATAAGATGTGATATATATATAAATAATTTTAATAAAAATATTACAGGAATATTATTTATATATGTTTATATTTTATTTATATGTTTATATTTTTATATAGTATATATTTCAATTTATGTAATATATTTATATTAATAATATATATTATTTTATAAGCCATCTATAAATTACAGGAAATATTATTTCTTATAGAGGCTAGATCAGTTTACATCCCACCAATAGTGTACAGGCATTCCTTTTGCTATACATTCTCACCAACACTTACATCTGATCTTTCTCATATGGGTCATTCACACAGGTGTGAAATTGTATCTCATTGTATTGGATTTGCATTTCTCTGACAATGAGTGACAAGAGCATTTATTCATGTGTCTGAGGTCCTTCCATATATCTTTTAAAAAATTTATTTATATATGAATTTCACATCTTTGTAATCCCAGGGATCCACACACCCCCCCCTTCCTTACTGTTCCCTGCCTTTCCCCACTGACCCAAGTTGTGTGCTTTAGTTGGGTGGTTCACTTGTTTTGACTTTTCCTCCTGACCTTTTGCTTCTTTTTCCTATATCCTATATATATTAGTGAAACCATTTGGTTTCTGTCTTTTTCCTTTTGACTTGTTTCTGCTAATATGATTTCTTCTAAGTGCATTCATGTTATCATAAAATCATCAAATTTGTCACTTTTAATTGATGAGTAATATTCCATTGTGTATATATACCACATTTTTTTCATACAGCCATCTGTTTTGGGACATTTAGGTTGCTTCCAAGTCCTTACAATTATAAATTCTGCTTTAGTAAACATCCAAGCACAGGTGTCCCTTTGTACCCACATTGAGGTCTCTTTTGGGTAGATTCCTTAGACAGCAATTGCTGGGTCAAATGGTAGTTCCATTTTCATTAATTTGAAGGTCCTCCACACAGATTTCCATAGTGGTTGCACCAGTTTACATTCCCATTAGCAGTGTAAGAGTGTTCATTTCTCTCCACATCCACACCAGCACTTGTTGTTGCCCATACTTTGGATGTGGGCCATTCTTACTGGTGTAAGGTGGTATCTCATTGTGGGTTTGATTTGCATTTCCCTTATTGCTAGTGACATTGAGCAATTTTTCATGTGCCTGTTGGCCATTTGTATTTCCTCTTTGGAGAAGTGTCTTTTTAGTTCTCCCATTTTTTGATTGGGCTTCTTGTTTTGCTTTTGTTTAGTTGTGTGAGTTCCTTGTGGATCTTCATTATTAAACCCTTGTCACTCTTATGGAGGACAAAATTTTTTTCCCATTTGATTGGGCCTCTTTTTGTTTTTTTCTGTTGTCTCTTTTGCTGTACAGAAGCTTTTTAGTTTGATGTAGTCCCATCTGTTTATGTTTTCCTTCATTTGTTTTGCCATCTGTAGATGTGTCCAGAAAGGGATTTCTGAATTGTAATTCATGGAGGGTTTTGCCCAAGTTTTCCTCTATGTATGTTATGGTTTTAGGTCTGACCTCTAAGTCTTTCATCCATTTTGAATTGATTTTTGTACATGGTGTGAGGGAGTTGTCTTGGTCTATTTTTTTTTGCATGTCTTAGTCCAAATTTCCCAGCACCCTTTATTAAAGAGGTTATCTTTGTTCCAAGGTAAGTTTTTCACTCCTTTGTCAAAGATTAGTTGACTATATATATATGTGTGTGGTTTTATTTCTGGGCACTCAATTCTGTTCCATTGGTCTGATTGTGTGTTTTTGTATCAGTATCAAGCTGTTTTAATTATTATAACTTTGCAGTATAGTTTGAAGTTTAGAATTTAATACCTCCATTCTCTTTTTTTCTGGTCAGGAGGCTTTCTGATATTCGAGGTCTTTTGTATTCCATATGAATTTCAGTAATTTTTGTTCTATCTCTTTAAAGATTTTTATCAGGATTGCATTGAATCTGTAGATTACCTTTGGTAGGATGGCCATTTTGATGATATTAATTCTTCCGATCCATGAGCAGGGAATGTATTTCCATTTCCTTATGTCTTCTTCCATCTCTTTTAGCAACATTTTAAAGTTTTCTTTGTATAGTTCTTTACGTGTTTTGTTAGGTTTATTCCCAAGTATTTAACTTTTTTTTAGTGCAATGGTAAATGGGATGGTTTTTCTGATTTTTTCTTCTTCTATTTGACTTTTTACGTATAGGAAAGTTTCTGACTTCTGTGTGTTGATTTTGTATCTGGCAACCTTACTGAACTGGTTTATTATTTCAAGTAATTTTTCTGTGGATTTTTTGGGGTTATCTATATAGAAAATCATGTTATCAGCATATAATAATAGCTTCAGTTCCATATATCTTATTTGATAAGAAGCATCTATTCATATATTCTGCTCCCAGTAGTTGCATCTTGCACAACTATACTACAATGTCAAAATCAAGAAACTGACATCAGTCATGGTATAAGTCATGGTATCTAGAGTTTATTCAGATTTCACCAGTTTCATATGCACCCTGTGTGTGTGTGTGCTGTTGTTCTATGCAATTTTATTAGAAGTTGATTAGTATTGTTACTATCACAACTAAGTTACAGAACTGTTCCATTAACCAAGATTTCCTTGTATTCTCCTCCACAGCCATGCCCTGCATTCCCACCACTCTCCCTACCCCCTTTGCAAAAGTTAATCTGTTCTGTCTCTGTAATTTCCCACAATTATTTTTAATAGCATTTTAATAGCCTTGAGGCAACCTCTAACCATGCTGAGCTTCCTGCCTGGTTGGTCCAAGTTGTCTCTCAAGGTACCAATTACTGCTTTAGTTACAAAGTTACATAAATTTTTACTGGTTTGACTATAATCCAATATTCTTTTTTTTTTAAAGACTAGGTCTCACTATTTTTGCCTGTGGAACCGCAGGCTCACATTGCCCGGGGTGCCACAGATCAAGCAATCCCCAGCCTCAGCTTCCCAGGTAGCTGGGATTACAGGCATGCGCTACCATGCCCAGGTATTTTTTTGGAACTAGTCCTCGCTATGAGCCCCAGGCAGGACTCGAACTGTGATCCCTAGCCCCGGTCACTTCATAGACTGAAGCTTACAGGCATGAGCCACCGTGCCTGGCCTTATAATCCTAATATTCTTAAGCATTATTTTGAATGTATAGTTTTGCTAAATGAGTAGTTTCTCAGCAATGTCTATTTTATGTTATTGCAGGAATATCTGTTTAATGGCTCAAGCATAGCAGTTTATTTTTTACCCACAGAAGAATCTGTGAATGTTCTGTCTGCCAAACACTTCTTTGGCCATCAAGCCCTTTCATCTTGTGACCCTGCCACTCTGAAGTCTAATTTTTGTGTCAGCTGAACAAGCTATAGGTAAAACGTTTTTTTTTAATGTGTTCCTGAGAATGTTTCCAGATGAGATTAACATTTTAATCAGTCTACTGAGTATAGCAAATTGTTGTCCTCAAAGTGGATCTCATTCAATCTCTTGAAAGTCTGAGCAGAATAAAAAGCTGAGTAAGTAAGAATTTTCTCTCTGCTTGTGTGTCTTGGAGCTGGACCATTTGTCTTCTGTCACTGACCTTTGACTGGGACTGGCTCTTACACCATTGGCTGTCCTTATTCTTAGATATTTGGATATAGAATGGATCTATACCATTGGTTATCCTGGGTCTCTGGTTTGCCAATTGCAAATTTCAGACTTATAGCTTACATAATCATGTGAGCCAATTCCTGATAGCAAATATCTTTTTATATATCCTACTTCTGTTTCTCTGAATCATGACATAGTTATAATATGTCTCTCTAATGGAAAGGAACATAGAAGAAGCATTCTTGCTAGAAATGCCTTTTTTTTTTTTTTTTAGGAAATGGCATGTATCACTTTCATTTGCCTTCCACTGGTTAGACTTCAACCATATGGCTATACCTGACTGCAATAGTAGTTGAGAAAGTTATCTAAATCGAAGGATAGCCTCTCTTTTTTTATTAATTAATTTTTTCTTACATTGTTGTAGTCCCCATAGTTCTCCTATCACCATGGTAACTGTGAATCATATTCCCTTGTGTTCACCCCTTCCCTGTTTTGTCTCCTCCCCACCCCCCCAAAAAAAACCCACAGAGGCTATTTCTCTTTGCACTTATACAAATGGTAGTTTAATTAGGGAAGAAAAGGGGAGAGGAGTCTGGTTTTAGAGCAAGCAAAAAACTAGTGTCTGACGTAAGGATGAATGCAAAAAATGAAGCCACTAGAATTACTGGGTCCTACAATTTACTGAGTGGAATTTCCTTGTGTATCTTCCACCTGTACAAACTAGCATTCCTATTGGTCATTTCACAGACTGGGAAAGTGCAACACAGAGAAATGATCACATTTGTCCAAGATCATAGGTCCAAGAAGTCACAAAGTCAGGATTTGAAGCTATAATTCTTGAACTCAAGACCCTGGTTTTTTTCCAACTAGCTTCTTGATTAAATAGTAATAAATGGTTTTGCAACAGCCACCTGCAAATAATTAAGAATGGACAGAGGGGTTTATATTCACCCACTTGGGAATGTAGGTCAGGCTTTGTGGATAGAAGATCTAGGTTGCCAAGCTTCTCATAGCAATGAGCTATGATTTTGAGTCAGGTTTAGAGGTCAAAATAGCTCTCAGTTCTCTGTAGAACAGTTTTCAGCCTCTGCAGAACTGAGTCATTGATAAAATGGTTTTGGAGCCATAAAAGGTTGAAGAAAATCTAGAATGCTAACTTACTAGCATCACAGGAGCTAGAGAAATGGCAACTGCAATACCACGGCTGTCAAATGAGCACCCTGAGTTTTTATCAAAAAGGACACTAAGGTGAGGTGGAAGATTATGTTTATTTCCTGAGTCCTTCCAACTGGATATGAAAAGGACTTCTTCACAGAGGAGAACCTGGGTTTGCACAGGCATACACTAGAGGAAGGTAAGGGGGCAGGCTTCTGGAGTCCACCTGCCTGACAACAGGGGTCACCCTCCCTACCACCGTTTGACTGCTTCACTTTATTGGAGCTCTGCCACCTGCTTTCACTCTAAGTCAAGGGTCTGCAGAACTCTTCTCAAACTCTTTCAAGTCTCATTTATACAGGCTCTGTTCTGTCTGCACACTTCTGATGAGTCTCTTGCAGCTTTTCTCCTGCTCCCACTTTTATAGGGAATTGTAGCTATCTCTGCAGATTTTGTGTTTGGAGGACACTTTCTCTGCATACCTCTCCTGGAGAGAGAACTCCTTTACTCATCCCATGGAATGTCTTCAACTATCTTCTGCTACATCCATCCACAGTTACTTTTATTTCATCTCTCCCTGTCTGAAATAGATGAATGCAGCATCATGCTTTCTGAATTCCAAGTCTCTGAAAAATGTAATTACTACATTATTTCTTTTCTAATCACAGGAGACTTCTCTGAGTAACCTAGTTACTGATTCCACTACTCCCTCACTTCCTCTTTCCAAAGGCTCTTTGTAGCTTGGCACTGGAATGGAAGTTATTTTGCCTTGTAAATTGCTTAAGAGGCCACATTAATGAGGTTGACAACAGCCAAATCCTGTGATGCCTCTTAAGAGACTGTCATTCCCCCTACTCCAAACATTTTAGAATACATGTGAGTGAATGGTAAATGTCCTATTCATTATCTGTCTATTTGCACCTGCCATTGGAAAATATCTCCTCCTCAATTTAAAAGACCCTTATCACACAAGGTGTCTCCTATTCATCCCGGGTCCCTGCTCTTTTTCCTCTTTACATTCTGTGTTTATCCAATAACCACCAAAGAACAAGCAATCTTTGGAAACTCAATCTTATCTATTCTTTCAGAAATGTCTGTGAATGCTTTTCATGGTCCAGACCATGTGCTATGTGGTAGGAAAAGGAGGTAAATAAGATGCTGTCTGCCAATAGTTTCCAATCCAGATGTTACACAAGCTACTAACTCATGCAAATACACACACATATGAGCAGTAAATTTATTTACTTCAAATTAAGTTCTTGGTTTGATTAAGGTAATTAGGGGGAACTTCTCGCATTTATACTGTAGGAAAAGTGGGATCCAGACATGCAAAATGAGGAGGAAGATCATTCAAGACAGTTAAGTACAGCACGTTATTGTCCTTGACGAAGAAGGCCATCTCATCTGACATCTCTGAGCTTCTTCCATTGTAAAATGGTGTGCGGATAACCTACTTCATAGTGTTGCTGGAAAAGCAGGATGATTCAGGTAGAGGTCTCAGAACAGTCCCTGGCATATGGACTCAGTATTAGCTCTTATTATGAATCAGAGGGGACGAGGTATTTTTGAGTTGTCTTTATTTTCCTCCTTGCCCATTCTTATTGTAGGATTTATAGCTTCAAGGCAAACCTAAAACAGACCTGACCCCATAGTAGATAAACCCAATGGATCCAACCCTACCATGGATAAATCAACAGACTCAACCCCATAATGGATAAGCACAAAACTGACCCAAACCCATGGTACTTAAACCCCAAACAAACCCAATTCTGTAGTTGGTTAACCCAAAATAGACTCTACCCCCAGTGGATTAATAAGAGAAAACAGTTTTATTAACTTTTTCATAGGAGGATGGAAAATAAGGGTTTTCTCAGAGTATACAGCGTCCCACTTCAAAATCCCTCTTGAAAGCTCTGGCCCTTCTTTCTTCCTCTGGCCACTTGCTGTATATCTATATCCCCATTCCCTCATCCATACCCTCATCCTCCTTGAATTTCCCTGGCCTCTGGACCTGGATTCCTGTTCCCACCCTTTTTTTTCCCTTTCACAGAAATCACTATTGATTTTGTTAATCCTGTCTTCATTTTCTGTTTCTCTAACTTCTGGTTTTTATTATTTCTTTCCTCTACTCTCTTTGGGTTTCTTTTCTGTTCTTTTACAACAATTGAGACAAAATCTTAGCTCAGAAATGTTTAGCCTTTATTCTTTATTCAGTTCATAATACATCCTAATTTCTATTGTAATATTTTCTTCAATGTATGGAATACTTAGAATAATGATTAATTTCCCAAATAAGTCTTGTTTTTGTTATTGATTTCAACAGTTATATTGTGTACTCTGAATGATTTCATTGTTCTGAATTTATTCTGACTTGTTTTATGATCTAGGTTATAGTTAATTCTGGAAACTATCCCACATGGGTTTGAAAAGAATGTGTGCTCTGCAGTTGTTGACAGAACCCACATGACAATACATTAAGTTTACTAAGCATTGTGCTTTTATATCTTCACTAATTTTTTAAAACTTGTTTCATCAGTTCCTCAAGGGAATTTTATAATATCGCCATATAACTGTAAATTATTTTTTCCTTTGGCTATTTTCTCTTTTGACTATATATTTTGAAACTATGTTATTAGAAATAAACAAATTTAGAATTTTTATGTTTTCTAGTGAACTGAATCTTTTACTATAATTATTATGAAGTATTCCTCTTTGTGCTTATTAATGTGAAATGCCTTAATGTCTTCTTTGTTTAATAATCGGGGACATCTTTCTTTTTGTAAATATTTGGATGTTACCTCTTTTTCCATTCTACTTCCAACCTTCTTTTTTTTTTTTTTTGAGACTAGGTCTCGCTGTTTTTGCCCGTGGAACCGCAGGCTCTCGTTGCTCGGGGTACCACGGACTCAAGCAATCCCCAGCCCAGCCTCAGCTTCCCAGGTAGCTGGGATGACAGGCATGCGCTACCATGCCCAGCTATTTTTTTGGAACTAGGTCTCGCTACAGGCCCCAAGCGGGACTCGAACCGTGATCCCTAGCCCCGGCCGCTTCATAGGCTGAAGCTTACAAGCACGAGCCACCATGCCCGGCTACTTCCAACCTTCTGAGAGTCTTTTGTTTTAAATATGTCCCCAGTAAAGAGAATGGTTGCTTTTGTCTTCAAAACTCTAATTTGATAATCATTATCTTGTAAAAGGAATATTTAGGTCACTTATTTTTAATGTGATTTCTTTGTGTCCTGTTTATTTTATCTTATCTTCTCTCCCTTTTGCCTTATTCTGAATTAGTTTTATTATTCTACTTTTACCCTCACTTAGATTAAAACATACTTTTTCTTAACTATTCCAACATTTGTTATCCTAAAAATAGCAAAATAAATTCTAGATTTGAAAAATCTAATATCAACTGGTACTTCTGCTCTTTTTGCAATAATGCAAACATCTTTTGGAATAGTATTTTATAGACTTTAAAGTACATATAAGTTACAAGGGACCACTTTAAACTAGAAACTCTGATTTTATAGATCTGGGGAAAGGCCCCAGACTCTGACTTGTAGTAAGATCCATGGGTCACTCAGAATGTTTTAATTCACTTAGCTCTATTAACTTCTCCCTACTTAAATGTCAATTATGTATTTTAATTCTCTCTATCTTTAACCCTCTGAATACATTATTATAGTGCTTTTATATAGATGGTATGACCTTAGATTTACATGAAAATGATTACAAGTTAATAGATAAAAAAACAAAACAGAAATAAGGCATGTTTCTTGGTCCAATGTTTTGGGAAGGAGCTAAAATTGTGTTCTAAACATCTTGGATTAGCTGTCAACTTTCAAAGCCGGACTGCTTCTAAACCTCTGAGAAATCTTCAACTTGAATTATTTTATCGGAGCAGTCTTCCAATTGTATGGAGTTCTGTATTGTTTCTTCAGCTGATCTTAATTATTATCATTATAATTTCACTGTTGTATTTGTAATTAACCAATACAATAGAGTGACTTCTAATGAGATTAAAAAAACACATATCTTTGATATCTCTTCCAATAGACACAATTCCTTTGCCAAGGATTGTAAAGAAGTTGTATGAGAATAATGACCTAGTGATCTTGGTGATAGGACTGGGTATAGCGTATGAATCCTTGCAATATTTGTCATGCTTATGTACAGTAGGACAGAGTCTCTCATTGCAGGTGAAATCCCTAAATACATATACCTTCACTACCAATTCATATGGGCATAACTAGTGTGTTATGAAGAAACTGTTAAGACCAGAAAAGCAAGAGGAAGTGGGATGAACTTTGAGCAAGAGATGGTGAAAAAAAAATTTACCAAGTGTGTTTGAGAGTTCTACTCATTGGGGATGCCACTGGTTCTTTGGTTTGGGAATGTTGTGGGTAGATAAGGATAATGCAGTCTTGAAGTAAGGGGCAGTGCGTTTCAGAGTTCTTTTGCTAATTGATTACCATAAAATGTATGCTTTGGTCACTTGTAATAAAGTTGGTATACCCCAGATTAAAAATACACACTGAAGCAGTGTTTAAGTAACTATACAACCTATAGTTTTTAACAAGGAAATGCTGCAACTCATCCTGAAAACAAGACATGTAATATTTAAAAGACTACCCAGAGGTTTTCAAAAGGCCTCTGAGCCTTTGGTTCCAAGCCAAGTCCCACCTTCCTAATTTTTCCAGGATTGTGTTGCCATGTACCCAAGACCTAAAAATAATCTCATCTATGTTTTTAAAATTTCCCAACCAATTAGATTTAAGAATCTCTTTTTGTACTATGTGGGTTAGTCAAAAGACTTCTCACACATGCGTGTGCTTACTATGAAGAAGAGGCTGTGAAAAGATGAATGGTTACTATAGTAAGAGTAATGCTGATATATCTCAGGAGTTGATAAAATTGACTATTTTTACTCAGCTTGAAAACTTAAGGGTAAGTCAGGCTATTCAGGAGCATTTTCCATCTTCAGAGAAGCTTCATGGAGCAGAATCAAGAGATTTTCTTTGTCTTGAGTTTTCTTTTGTAAGATGGAAAATTCTGTTCTCCAGTGTCCCTTCTGATTAAAATTTCTGTGGAATTTTTGTCAAAAATGGCTGCTTGAAAAGTGGGGCCACATACTGTTTGATCTGTAAGATTACAATTTATTTTGTATTTTGTAACATTTTTACGTTTCAAAAGGTTCTCACAGGTGTTTTATTTCAGACACATGGACTATTTTTCATTCCAATTTCTGCTTTTGAATTAGACTTCCAGTTTAAGGTTTAACTCTTCTGACAAAGTGATATGAAAAAGGTAGCTTAAATACCTATGCATATTTGTGAAAGCTACTTTCTAGTTTCTAGTTGAAAATCTCTAACATTTTCATCTTTTTTTCTGTTCATACAATTGAGTTATGGTCAAACTTGTTTTATTTTAATTGTTTGGAGATACAAGTTTTATTAGACTTTTATCTAGTCTGTTAGGTTTTTTTTTATTGTGATCAATTCAGTCACCATTCAAAGTTTTGCATCTAAAGTTCTGGTCAACATGTGTATGCACTGGTTAGGTTAGGTAACCTGAGTCATATGCAACCAAAAGAATTCTGAATTCGCCTATAATTGCTGGTCTTGGGACAAGATGATAGTGCTAAATTCATCTTGGGTCCAAACTTTAGAATCCACAGTGTGTTGTGTACCTGATTCAGAAGAGGGATGGATCTTAGAGGTAACTGGCATATGGTGGTCTCAGCAGAATTCATTGGGAAATCAGGTCAAGAATAAGAATGAAGAGGAATTGATCACAAAGATAAAGAGCAGAGGAGCACCTAGATAGGGGATGTCAATGTGAGGACAAGGAGGCAAAGGATTTACTAGAAAGTGAGTTTTGTTTATTGCTGCTATGTTTGTCAAATTGCTCACTAGTTTTGGTCAAAGACTGGTGCCTATTGGCCTGAGAAATCTTAATTCCCTTTCTTTTCTAAGATTGCCTATCAATGAAAACTTTATTCAAGTCAAATATTCCCCAGAGCAGCCATTGTACACTCAAATCCTCATTGTTGTGGTCATGCCATTTAGAGAGAAAGGCATACAACTGGGATTGTTATGAGAACACACGTAAGAAGCAGCTGTTTCTCCAGGAGGAATAGCACATTAGATGGCCCCATGAGAGGTGGCAATGGCTGGCTGAAAGTAATGCTTATGCTCTTGGTTTTACAAGCTCCCAAGCTGATGGCTGGTCTTCTCCAAACACAGACCTACCAATATGTGCTCCCTGACAGGTGGAAGATTGGCATGAACTCTCTCTCTCTAGATCAAAGATAAACTCTCAGGTACAAAAATCAAGATGGAAGGATAATAATCACATTCAATTTTACCAGTGACACACAACACAATTTATCCAGAGGGTCTGGTGAGAACTGCAAATTCATCAGCCTGTGAGGCTGACTCCAATGACAGGCTTATAGGCTTATAGGGCCTATGTCTGTGCTCTACACTGTGTATCTCCTTATGACAAATAACATTTTAAGACAGGATGATACAAAGTAGAAGTACAAAAGAGTACCACAAAGGATGAAAAGAAAGGACCTGGTTCTACCAAGAATGCCAGACAAATGGGGAATTCATACCAACCTGGGCACAAAACTAAGAATTAAGTCTTGAACTCAGTGCAAAGATAACAGCTCATTCCCGGCCCTGACTTACCAAGTTGTCACAGACTTGACAAGTACCATGATAAATGGCAAGATGCACTGAGAATGTTTGGTTGGAACAGCAGTGAGTGGTGAGTTGTTATAGGCTGAACAAGTAATTCCTAAGGGAAGAGTCAGTAAGGCCCTGACTTGCAGAGTTGGCTAATTTTTGTGGTGTAAATAATGCCGAACTAGTCAATTTCAAACTACAAGCATACTGCAACTGAAAAGGGAGTTGGAAAAAAACGTGCAGTAATACACCATTCATTCTATCCTATTTCCACCATACAAATACAATATAAGAGGGCAGATAATAGTGAAAGGTAGTAAAATAATTAGGATCATGAGTATTATTTTTGCTTCTAATATAATTGGCTTGATTATTACTTTTTTTTTTTTTGAGACTAGGTCTAGCTATGTTGCCCAGAGTAGACCCGATCCTGGGACCCAAGAGATCCCCAGCCTCTGCCTCCCAGGTAGCTGGGATTACAGGTGCCCACCACCCTGTGCTGCTTTTTTGAAACCAGGTCTCTCTATGTTGCCTGGCGTAGTCTTGAACCCAGGAATTCAAGTGATCCCTGGCCTCTTGCCTCCCAGCGCTTGAATTACAGGCGTGTGCCACCACACCCGGCTCTGACTTGGTTATAAATTTACCTTATTTTGTATGTATGTATGTATGTATGTATGTATAGACTAGGTCTCGCTATTTTTGCCTGTGGAACAGCAGGCTCACATTGCCTGGGGCACCACATACTCAAACAATCCCCAGCCTCAGCTTCCCAGGTAGCTGGGATTACAGGTGTATGCCACCACGCCCAGCTATATTTTTTTGGAACTAGGTCTCGCTGTGTTGCCCCAAGCAGGACTCAAACCGCAATCCCTGGCCCAGGTCGCGGCTTTCTAGGCTGCTGCTTACAGGCATGGCCCACCATGCCCGGCCCTACCTAATTTATTTTTAAGAAGCAGCTGCATTTAAGAATACGTACACAGTTACCCACCATTTAACAATTAGCTCTAGCCAGAGAGTACAATTCAGTGCGATGGGCTCTACACCCCACTGGTAAGAGCCATGTTAGGAATCACTGTAGGCTCATCTAAAGCTAATACTGCATGGATCCTACCTTTTCATTTGATTCTATGGCACCCAGTGTTAGGTCAAATAATACACCAAATAAGCATTAAAACAATTTTTTTTTTGCCACTTCTGTAATCTGGGTACCTTCTGCAGGTTAGGGGACAGGGGAAAAAAAAAAGAACCTGTCTTCAGGGAATTTGCATTTATGGGTGTGTGTTTTTAAACAAACTGCCATTTCACAGACGGATACATGTGTGATTATTCTATAGTGCCAGAGAGAAAAGGAGTGGGCCATTGCTATTTCACAGGGGTGTGTTGAGGAATAGTTAATATTGATGTGCATGAAGGTAAAGATAAGTGGTTCTAGAAGCTGAGAAACACGGTATAAACAAGGCTGAAGTAGACAGGGCAGATGTCACCATCCAACAGGTGTGGGACACAATAAGGCAAGAGAAGCCCACGCACTTGCCCTTTATTTTTCATAACGCCAGTGCCCACGCACAGTGCTTCCTTCCAGTCAGTCCCAGAGCAGCAAGGACTTAACTAGACCAATTAGGCGAAGGGAGGCGTGACAAGTCTTACCTGTCCGAAACGCCTGCTCTGACCTTCTGCGCGTGCGCAATGTGCTGGCGGCCGGCGCGCCCAGTGGGCGGTTTGCGCATGTGCGAGTGCGAGCGCAAGGATTTTGTCCCTCGCCACTGCCGTACCGTCCAGGCGGAGGGTTGCGTCCTGGTTCCTTCGTGGGACCGGCGTGCATGACAGTGTTCCCGCTAGCAGGACTGCTACTGTCATGAACCGCGAGAACTTCGCGGCGGGCGAGCGGCTAGTGTCCCCGGCTTACGTGCGCCAGGGCTGTGAGGCTCGCCGCTCGCACGAGCACCTCATTCGGCTGCTCCTGGAGAAGGTACGGAGCAGTCGGCCCTCCCCCCGCCGCCGCGCCCCCCATGCTCTGGCTCCGCCCAGCAACCCTGTTTTGGACGGGCTCGCTCCCCTAGGCGGCTGGAGAGCTGTCCCAACCGTCTGTCGCAGCGTGCTTGTACTACGCTGACATGCTGTTCTCAACGCCTTGTTAGCCTCGTGGAAGCCAGCCAAAGCCGGGGTGTTGCTCTGGGTACAGGTGGGGTGGGGATTTTGAGTTCGTGTTTTGCTAGGAAACACCAGGCAGTTGAATTTTTTGAGGAAAGGGCAAAGTTCGCTCGTCCCGGTCTTC
>PVHY01026141.1:0-17625 GCA_004024945.1 Uropsilus gracilis
AGGATAGATGTGTGAAGCGGTTCTCAAAATTAATAGCTATATAATTGTAACAAAATGCTAAAACTTGAAAAAGAAAAAAAATTAAATCAATTTCACCTGTGAGTGAGATTCTGTAAATAAATCTTCTATTTCTGGATCACTGGATGGCCGATTCCAAGAAGTCAGACTTAATGGGTTTCTAGGAGTCTCTTCTTCCAATGAAACAGCACTAAGACATGTTTCATCAACCTTTTTAATTTTTATAGAATTCAAAATAGTTAGATCATACACAATTTTCTTAGCCAAAGTAAAAAGAGCTACCTAAAAAAAGCAAACTTAGAAAATTCTTTCTATTTTAAAGTATTAAATTTTAACAATAATGAATATACTATTATCCATAAGGCTCTTTTTCTGTGTACATTAAAATAGTTGGATTATTTTTCATTTGTAACCAAATTCAGTGATGTAGCAGGAAATCTCATTCTCTTCTCATGCAGTCAAGAAAAACAAAAACGAAAGTGGTATAAAAGAGGCTTCTGACTACACAACTGGCAGCAGCCAGTTTTTAAATCTTTAAACATAGCATTAGAACACATCACATTTACAATGCAGCTACTTTTAAAGGTATTTTTGGGACATCCAAACTATAAGCACCATAGGTCATAAGACCTATGACATTTGTTCTGGAGAAAGCACAGAGAAGCTGTGATGAGACCCAGACAGGGGAATCCCAAAATAAACCATAGGTATACACTGGAAAGCATATAAATTAGTTGGAAAATAGCATCTGAAAAAAGCACAGCTTTGGTTCAACCTAACAGCAGTTGACTGACAGGGCCCTGGCAGTGTAAGTGGCTGGAACAACTGGCTCCTATCAACTCTCCTAGTCAGCTAAGACTGTCTTCTAAGGGAAAGTCCACACTCAGGAGAAATGAAAGGGGTTAAATCAAAATCAAGAAGCAAAGATATAATAGAAATAAAGGGAAGAGAAAGTCCAGATGATAGTGGCATAGATGTACCTCTCACAAACCAAGTTTCCATATTCTGAACATCACATAAAAACAATAGGAGAGTTCTTTGAACTTAGAAACACATCATGAGAATGCAGGAAATATCTTTGACATGAAATGGAGCTCCCAATACTCTAATAAATATTAACAACCACTTACTACATGCTGAATTTAACATCTAAGCTCCAAAATTCTGTTTAGCTAATGAACTAAACTATTAGGTTTTACAAACCTTTAGCACAGTCAGATTTTAGACCTAGAAGACACTGAGGGTCAAATTTTCAAACGCATACAACCATTTACTAGAGTAACACTGTCAAAGAATAATTACTCTGTGATCACTATTTAATTCACACCACTCCCAGAGCAAGGATTATCAAAGCATTTAATTTTAATAAAATATATCAACTAAAATAATATTAAATTCATGTCTTTCTCTGATCTGCAGAAAAGCACATTAGGATGTGCTCAGGATCCTGAGCCAAAACACTCTTCTAAGATACCTAATGGGAACAGAGTGATGAATGACAGAACAATAAGCCATTCTGGGGGTATTTTTAAATAAAATTTGTTTTAATTTTCATTAATCACATTAACCACATAAACTGCCATATACCAATATTAACTACACCCTTGAAAGAATTTCCAAGTTGTATAGTTAATACAATGCAAAGTAAAATCTAAGCTGACATTTCACACAATGAACTAAACAAATATACTATCTACCCCTTATACTGTTTATTTTTTAAAAAATCCCCTTTTCCAAGCCAGATTTATCAAAAGCAAAGAAAATATAGCACATAGATTTGTTTTAAATATTCTTAAATCAGAATTTGTAAGTTTAAAAAGATAGCATTCTAGTGTGAACAAGCTAACATTATGTGAAAATTCAACATATAATTAGCACCTTGGTTCTAGTGCCTTCTTCCTTGCTTCTCTTAGAACTTGAACAACTCTCTTCAGAGTTAGGAAAACACCTCTTTTTATTGGTGTCACAAGAAGGTTGACATAATATTTTGTTGTTAACATCTTTTTCCAGGATATCAATTGCCATGTGGATAAGGTATGTGTCAATATTTTCAGGAACAAACATTCTAATTAGCTTCATTTTATGTATATCTGCAAAAGATGAAAAACTGAGATTTTAAAAATAAACTACACAGAACATTTCAGAAAATCTGTGAGTTGGAGACAGTAAATATTTTCTAGAAAAGGATGAAGGCTGACAGAATATTTTCATCTTTCAAGTGCTCATAACTCTGTAAAATGAATGGAGTGAAAATGTGTCCCCCTCCTTCCCATTAACCTGTACCCTCTCCCTCTAAGTTCCAAAGTCAGGTCACTGCTATAAATTATATATAAATTATATTTCTAATTTTCCTCTAAGCTGCCCTGAGAATTAAAACTACCATTCTCAGAATTGCTTCTAAACAATTTAAGTATGCCTGAAATTTCATATATCAATTACAAGTTAAATTTTTCCAAAGAATTTATTCTTAAAATAGAAGCTAATCATAGTGGTATATAAGATACTAATGAAAAGCAATCTTTCAATGGATGTTACAGCATAACTAAAGGCAACATTTATTTTAAATGTAACCAAATTTTAAATGTAACTAAAGAGTTATCTGGGAAAGACACATCTTATTTTCAGAATTAGATAATTTCGAAACTTTTCTATCTCTGCAGACTTGACTCAAATTGTCAGTCTCTCACATTCTACATACATTTACATTACATTTGTATTGAATTACATTTGTAATTCTACAAATTATGCAGCAATCTCCTAGAAACTACTATTCCTGTTACAAACCTTCTTTCCAACATCACATTTATCTGTAGTCTCTCAAGGATCATAAAACTAAGCAACTTAGAATTCAGTCACAAAACTTTATATAACATATAAAATTGCTATTAAACATTTCTCACAACCAACTCAAATTAATAACCAAGTATTTTTAAATAGCAACCTGAAAAGTGGTCTTTAGATGATTTTTTTTCAGGTTTACATTTTCTGTTCTTTCAAAGATCTTACCTTGCTACTCCAGGAGATCCCTAAAACAAAGCAGTTATTTTTATTAAGATAGTAAAATAACGTTACACAGCTAACAAAGTAGAAAGAACAGTGGACTATTTGACTTATGCATATACTCTCTTTCTAATTATAAAAAATGTAAAATTGATGTTATGCAAGATCCTTAAAAGAACAGATTACCTCTAAATATAGTAACATCACTCATACTACAATCATACCTTAACAAAACTAAAATTCTACTTGACCCTTGATCATTATACAGTCTTAATATACTGAAATTAAACCAACTTTATTATTTTACTATTTTATGACTGAGAAGTCATTGCTTGTCTGTGTCCAGTATATAGAATTTACTTTGAATTCTCTTTCGTTTATCTTCAGTTTTTCTTGGAAAATAAAAATGCTGTGATGAATATTATATTACACACATCTTTCCATTTTTCTAGATTGCAAGAAGTGAGATTGCTAGCTCAAAGGTTATACACATTTCATATTTTGACATATACTGCCAAGCTAGCTCTAGAACTGAGTTGACTTATACAATAATCACCAACTACATATAGTGATTGAGTACCCATGATGTAGCAGCTAGTCTGGCCAAGAAACTGAAAGCTTAATTTTAATTAATTTATAATTTACTAATTCTTGATTTAGTTAGAAAATGTTAAGTATATTAAAAAACTTAGATATCCTAATTAACTTTATTCAAGTGTAAATTTCATGAAAGCTAAAAACAGATTGTATATTTCAAATTAAAATTCAGCATTCAAAACTGAAGTATATTATAAATGTAAACATACCTGATTAAAAGGCTTAGTACAAAAAAAATACATGAAATATCTCAATAAGTACTATACTGATTATATGTTGAAATAAAATTTTAAATTGGGATGATTAAATTATACGTTAAAAAATCATTACAGTTATTTACTTTTACTTTTATAATGTGTCTACTGGAAAAGTTTTAATTGCTTATGTGAAACATATTACAAATCTTTTTTTCAACAGTGCTGCTTTAGAAAAATCTATATAAATTTTTCCATACTTTAGCAAACTAATATTAATTTTTTCTGTATTTTTAAATTGTATAAACAAACAATCCATGCTTAATTTCATTATACTGTAAATGAACTATTTACAAACCAAATTTTTATGGAAAATCCACATGATTTCGGTCATAGTAATGGGCTAAACTATTTTAAAAAGTGAGGTATTTTTTTCTGTTTGATTCAATTTACTTCTAAATCAAGATTATAAATATTTCCTAAGACTTAAGACCACTGTGAGTTAATAGCTATTATACTATATTGTTATTATACTATAAAAAGAAAATAATTTCTGGATATAATTAAAAACTTCATATATTAACTTATACATTTCCTTAAGTCCATCCTTTTTACTTCTATCTTCAATAAATCCTACAGTATATAAATACAAATAAGTGACATCTAGCTTTAAAGATGCCTCTTATTCTGCCCTAACTTTCCAAGCAAGTAAGTGCTAAAAATAACTACTGGAGAATGAAATAATGAACACTGGCAGAACTCCTTCACTACTCTAAAAGAGATCATATTACCCTTACTTTTGTGGTAGGTCCCTTGGAAGCCACCCTTAATTTTCCAGTTACATGCACATAAAGAATGGGAGAATGAAACTATTCAAAATATTACCTAGGCACCTCATTAAATGTCTTGCTTAATTTATTATTAAGTATAGTTAGAATCTCAACTCCATAAAAGAAGCTTAAATTACACAAACATGGAGAGACTACCAAAGACAAAAAGCACATAATTCCTTTAAATATTAAGTGTTACAAGGACAAAATTCAATTAGTAAAGAAAACAGAAAAATAACAGACATGATTGAATTATTGTTATAGTTAAGCAAAAAAACAAAATAGCTAAATCATCAATGCAGTCTGCATAGCTTCAGTTCTTATTATGATTTAAAATTTAATATTTTCTTCAATAGAACAAATAGTGTGTTATCAAGGAAAAACATGAATTCAAAAGCAAAATTCTATATCAATAAATGATATCCTATAAACTACAATCAAAGGAAATGAAAATTTACAGTTCACAGTTGTCACCATCCTCTAAATTTTCTTAAATTTGGCATTGGAAGTAAGCAACAGTTAATATACTTCTTCATATTGTACGTACAGACCTACATATAGTGTATTAACAGAAAAATGAAAGACTGCTTAATAAGTACATTCAAAAGCATTCTCTATTGTTATTCAAAATTTCAACTAACATTTATCTCTGATAAAAATTAATTTGTTACATTCAATCATACTGGTAAAAGCAACTGGCTTAACTAATGTTTCATGACTAATAATTTCAATCAATGGCACCACTACCCAGTTATAGAAACAACCTAAGTGTCCAAAAACACTGAGTGGACCAGGTATAGCTGGAATGGAAAAGTACTCTGCTATCAAGAAAGATAAGTTCTTAAAATTTGTGGCAACAATTACGGAGGTGGAGGGCACTTACTAAATGAAGTAAGTCAAAAAAGAGAAAGACAAATACAAGACAGTGTTACTTATATGTGAAATACAGAGAAACTGAACAAAGGGTCAGAAAAAGTCAAACTAAACCTAAAAAACTGACTACAGGCTGAAGCTACCAAAAGGGGTGGAGAAAGGGAGGGGCAAGAGCAAGGAGTGGTAGGAGTACATGGACTATGGCAGTGGGTGATGGGTATAGTATGGTAATGACACTTGGTGGGGGGGGTCCTTTACTTCTAACACACAAACAACAATGGAAACCAATGTTACCTCATCTCGTACACTTGTTTCCTTTCCTAATTTCTACTTTATTGCATATGAAAAACACCCTTTTCCCCCATATTCATTTTCTATACCTTACTAGTTCCTCATTAGGAAAGGAATAAAACCCATGAAGACAGGTGTGGAAGTTGTAATGTGAAGATGAAAAGAAAAACAAGACTATCTCACACTCAAAAGTTTGCTCTGTTTCTAAAACAAAAAGAACTACAAAAGTAAGGTTTTCATAGAAGCATAAAGAGTTAATGCTGTTAAAGTGAAAAATATTAGTGGATTGCTTGTTTACTTCATTTGGGTTCAATGACTCAAGTCATTAAGGCTGCAGAGTAGGGTCATGGTTATCACCTGAGTTAATGGGAGGGTTTCGGATAACATCCACAATAATCTTCCGAACCTCTGGAGTCAGGCCTGCTCGCTCCATATCGAGAGGGTAGCCAGCTTTCACCGCTTGGGATAAGTGCATGCCAACTGCTGTGAGAGGCAGAATTCTATTCTCAGCTATATTCTTCTAGAGAAAAAACAACAAAATAACCAGTAAATTTTAGAAGTTCCCACTATATTGGAAATAAAGTGTACAAAGCCTTCAGGAAGTAATTAACAATGAACTAATCTTCGAATAAAATTTTCATTTTAACTATTTCTTTAAATCTACTCACATTAAACGTCACAGGTTCTACTTCTTGTAATGAAAATAGTAAAATCACTAGGTTTAGCTAAGAAATCAATTTCAATTTTATTAGTGGTAGAGTTGTATAAGGCTCCCAAGTTTTGAAAATAAAGTGTAATTCTCTGTATGTAAAAAAAATACTCATAGTACTTTAGCTATATATATTTCCAAGAAGACAAATCCTAAATTGCCTAAATTGCCTAATGGTAATATAAAGCTCCAGATACATGCTATAAAAAGTTCTTGAGAAGACTTTAATAGGTGTTTATAAATTGAATCTATTTATAAAATAGTAACAAACCACAATAAGAAAGGTTGTAACTATTTTCCTACACCGAATTAAACATGAACTATGTTACAAATTCATGTGACTTTTTACACAAATGCAACTCTAACTCTATTTAAGAGATGTATTAAGACATTTTTAAAAACACTTAGCAAGTTTAGTCACTCAGCTCTTGTTTCATCACACTCTTTCAATATATTTGGGAAAAAATGAATCTGGATTGTATTTGTGAGAATTTTAATACTTGCACAATACAGAATATTTACAGCAATATCTTCATCCTTCAAAAGATTTTTAAATTACTTTCGTTAAATATCTACCCCCTTCTACTGACAGTGTACACCATGTGTGCAAAATTATCAGAGTTATTTGATACTAGGCATCAAATTACCTAAAGCTAATTGTATTATTGCTCCTGATTAATTGGTCTGTAGGCATGTTTAATTTTGTGGTTAACTGGCAAGACCCTCTCAGACTCCTGGGAGGTAGATATAAAAACACCACCATATTACAAAATAAAATATAACCAAACAATAGCAAAAAACATAAATGAAGATATACTATTCTTCGTATTTTTAACCATATGAATCTCTCATCGTGGGTGTTATCAGAGTGCATTTTTTCATAAAATTTGGAAGCCACACTAATGCAGATAGCCAAATCACACATATACAAGCATATTTAATACATATATATAAAGTATTTAAATAAAACATTGAACTTGAAATTTCTAGTTATCATATTTGTAATATGTTTCAAGAATAGTAAAATGGAATTATTTGCCTTCTTGTGTAATGACTTTGTATTTTTAATTAAGGTTTACTAATTAGAATAGCTATGAAGTAATTAAGAAAGGTTATAGATGATTCATTTTTATTCATATTAGATCTTAGCAAGAATTAAAAGTGTATAATGTAGCCTACTGGATAGAGACACAAAGATTAAGAAAAGCAGACACTGGACCAAATATCTTGCTCCAAATCAATTTAATATCACAGAGAAATTCAAATTGGTGAAATTTAGCAGGAAGTATAACTACTATTCCATTAAGTTATAGTCTCCATTTTATACATTAAAAAAACCCTCAGCAGCATAGGGATTTATGCCAGAACACTGAAGAAGCATTCAATGTGACCATTTATCATGGCAGATATTTTTGAGAGCATTAAGTATGGTTTAAAAACTAGGACAACAGTAGAGATATAGAGTAAAAAGAAATTTTGTTTTTTGAAAAAAAATTATTTGTAATTAAGCAGTCAGATACACTGTGCATTTTTACATACATAAACAAGGATATGTGAATACAGAAGCATGCAAATACAGACACATTTGTTTTTCATACACCTCTGCATCCTTTTTTTTTACTTAATAATGTCCCTTGAAGATTATTTCTTATCAGCATATATATTAAAAGTTTTTAAACTATCAATTCTATTTTTTAAAAGCTTTAAAATATGATCAACTGTAGCATCCCTAAAGTTTAAATATGTTTATCAATAACTTGTACACAACCTTTATAAGATAATCCTGGTAAAACTTTACTCTTTCAACTTAATTGCAAAGGTAAGCTAATCAGAAAAAAAAGAATAATATTCTATAATAAAATTATGTATAAACTAAATAAAATATTGTAGGATTTGAAGAAATTTATCCTGAAACACAACTTTAATATTGGAAAGCTGATAAGACATGTTTAGATCAATTTAAATATTCCCTCTAAATTGAAAGTAACACTTACCAAAGACATTTTCTTTCCTTGGAATAAAGAATAGGTGATGGCAACAGACTTTGAAAGTGAGCAGGCTTCATTATTCACCACCAGACTTTTGATTTGCTCTTCCTGAGGTTCTGTGCTTGAAAAGAGGTCTGTCTACAAAATTGAAATGTAACACAAATGATCAATAATATCAACATAATGACAGATCAAATATCAATACGAGTAATAGGAATTGAGGGAAAATATAAATAAAATTTTAAGGGTCAAAATTCTTTTTTGCTTGTCAATATAAAAAGGTAAAATGTGGATAAAGGGAATACATTTTTAATAAAGTATTTGTAATAACAACATGGCTATCAAAGAAATTCCTAGTCTCCCCTTTAATCATCAAGAGAGAATAAAAAATAAACTCTAGTACAGACCATTCTACCTCAAAATTAGTTACCTAGCTCCCTGGAAATGAAAAGTGAATGAATCCATAAAGAAACTTAATATTCAGATGTAATTACTATAGCTACAAAATTTACACATATAGTAAGGAAATATAACTATATACAACCCAAGAATTCCTATAGAGACATGTAAAAGGGGAAAAAAGGGATTTGAAAAATATGAATAATGAAAAAATACTGGAGTTCTTTTTAAAGCCTGAAAGGTAAAGAACATTGATAGTTATTATAGAATAATGATACATAATTCACATGTGTGAATGGTTTCCCTCCAAAATGCCTTTACTTTCTAAAACATAGAGCCAATACCAAATTAAAAGAATTATTTCCAAAGGAATTTGGTTTATTATAACCTGTGCTAGTCTATTCCTACTTTAAATAAAAAGTGAATCTGTACACTAGTTTGAAGATTCCTGGAACAACTGCTTGGGCAAACAAAGTAAGACTACACCACAAGACCTAAGGTCTCCAGGTTATTTCTAAAACTACTCAGATTTTTGAGGGAATTAAACATTATTAATTATTAATTAATTATCATATTCATTATTAAATGAATACAACATGTTTCTATCTGAGGCCCTAACACCATCAAATTTGGGCTTAAATCTAGGAATGCCTAAAATCAAAATCCCAGGATCACAGTCTAGTCTACACTTGGGAGCAACAAGGACATATTCCTTTGCCAAGATCTTGGAAACATTTAGACTATGAATCTATATCCCTTACAATTTTAGGATTTAGGGAACAAAATCATATTATCTGTAAAAGTGCAACAAAAAGGTTTAGACACATCCAAAATACTCAATAAAGTGATCAAAGAGTAATAACTTTAAGGAAGTGCTAGAAAGTGATTCTCATAAGCAAAAACTTAATCAAGTCATACATGTAGGTAAAGATTATGTGAACAGAAAAAGATCAAGTAAAAGAAACACATCAACAGGAAAGGTAGAAGAGTAAAAGCAGGCAAAACCTTACACAAACACTATCCAGGTAAGAAGACAATTTGGCCAACTAGGTTTTAATAATGGTTTCCTTGGTAAGCAATGGATGAAAATGCCTCAATCTGTTTTTGTTATTTAATAGAGTAATTTAGACAGGATCAAAACCTCCCTTGTTATATACAAGGCTTGTTAAACTTTCCCATATAATTCTTCCATAGAAGAGAATATATTGGTTGGAACAAGTGAAACATTTCAGTTGTATTTCTCACTATAAACTACTGAGTTTGCATTCCAATATAAACTCATTCTCATATATAAATACATTCACGTTAAAAACTAAGTTCCTAGAGAAGGATAATGCAAATCTACTATCCAAAACACACTACTCTGTGATAACAAGACACATTAAACTTTTAAGATTGGAAGGCTGGAGAATGAAACCCTAGCTTAGACCATTACAAGCTATGAGTAGCCAGCTGGGCATTCCCAGAAAATACACATTCTGCCTTCATGCATGTTTAAAAACCGCAAAATACCATGTTCAGAGCCTTAAACACAAGAACAGAAACTCATATACCTGACTCTGTTTTATTTAGGCATATCATATGCTCAGAACACCAAATTTCTACCCCTATAGTTGATTAGAATTATGTGTTGATGTCAAATAATACTCTTCCGTTTACTGCAGCACTATTTACAACAGCCAAGATATGGAAGCAACCTACATGCCCCAAATAGATGATGAATGGTACAGAAAGCTATGGTATATGTACACAATGGAGTACTATTCATCAATCAAAAAAGTCATTTGCACCAACATGGATGGTGCTGGAAGGAAACATACTAGCAGAAATAAGCCAGAAAGAAAAAGAGAAATACTGGATGAACTCACTTATATGAGGGACAAATGGACAACAATCCAACAGACAAGAAAAATTTAAAATTAATGTCTAGCAAAACTAATGTCTAGCAAAACTGAAGTACAGAGCAAGAGGGCAGGGAGAGGGAACCAGGGGTGAGAAGGGCACAAAAGACTAAGACATTGGTTCACAGGTGATAAGGTGATGGGAAAGCCAGGGATAGATAACAATGTAAAACAAAATAAATAATACAATTAATAAATTTAAAAAATAAATACTCTTTCATATACAAACTAAAATCAAAATAGGTTCAGAAATCAAAATAAGTTGCTTTGAGTCAGATCATTCAAATTTATAATGAGATATCATACATATACAATGAAGAAAGTCAAATAGACATTTTTATTTCTCAACAAGCAGTAAACACTCAGTTAACACAATTTTTTCATTAAAAGTCCCAAAAGACATAGTATGTAAACAGAAGTGCTTTCCCAAGAAAAGCTCACAAACACATTTCCTCATATATCTGCGCCTAATGCCATGGATCACAACAGAAAACAATCTTTATCAAAATATTGCCAGTAACTCATGAAGGGACTAGGCTCATTTTTAAAACCATTTTACTTTTTATGTGTAGTTAAAAAAAATAGTTTTTCTCTTTCTTTAGGCTTTTCTAAATAGTAGCCAACTATAAATTAATCTTTGGAGAAGGGTGGACAATTAAAAACTCATAATATTCATAAAACATATATAAAATGACTTTTAACAACATTTCCCAAATAATCATCTTGATAGGCTTAATACCCTTGTCCTTACATTTATAGCATTTAAGTTTTACTTCAAAAAATTTTAAGTAGAGGGGAAATGGGAAAAAAAATTTAAGTAGATACACTAAAAGTTTAATGAACATGGTGATTAACACCATTAGTACAATAAACATTTTAATTTTAATTTTTTCCTTTAATAAATGGTTTCAATCTTCACATTATTCCAAAAAAAATTCCTTACCACAAATTATCAAAAGTCATTTTCCCTATACAGATAATTCAAAAAAGTTTTCATGCCTAACCATGGAGCATTTACTTACTGTCTTACTTCTATTTCCTCTATGAAAGGGGACTGGGAGGATAATTCTCTCACTATTAAATACTACTACTAATTCATGAAAGAAGATAATTGCCTTAGAATTTCCAAAGAGAAGAAAACTTGCTAAGTTTTTGCTCTTAACTATTCTTTATTGAATTACTAATTGTTAATTTTATTTTCAAATAAAATGTAAGGAATTTTTCACATGATGTCTTATATTAGAACATGAAAAAAAGAATTCTGTTTGCCAGATATTCTATGTCATAAGAGGGAAATACTACACACAAAAAAGCAGAAAAGTTTCCTACTCATACATAACATTGCCTTACCTATTTTTAACTCTTCCCAACTTTTTATACACATCCTATATCTTTTATGTAATTTACATGTTGTTTTCTCCATATGGGAAAAGGAAGTATCATTTCATTGTGTATGTGAGGAAATGGTAGCCCAAAGAAATGAATGAACATGTTCAGATATAAGAGGTAAACCAGAGCAGAATTAAAATCTTGATTCTCTGGCTGACTCCAAGTCCAGCAGCCTTTCTATTACCTCACATTGCCTCCCTTTTGGTATAAGAGTAGAGTCTGTATGTGATTTTTAAACAAATGAACCCAAATAATCATTGTGGAAATGGTCATTTAATGAATAAGGAATAAAAAGATAAGAAATAAAGAAGGAATAAAAAGATAAGAAAATGTTACTGAGACCAGAAAGTATAAGATGAAATCTACTTAAAAACAAAAGACATTATAGGAAGGGTAGGGCTCTTGGGAAATATGACAAATATTAAGATAAAAAGAATAACAATAGCAAGGAAACTGCAACTTTAAATTCTATCCACATTTGAAAGTGAATTTATCAACTTAAAAAAACAGTATTTATAAACATTTTAAACCTCCCAACAAATTATAAAGATATGAAAAATTATAAAGTAGTCTGAACAACTATTTTAGTATCAAAAAAATGAGGTAATTTGTCTTTAATACCTGATTTAGTGAGAAACCTAAAAATCATTTTCAAAATGTCCAGTGTAGAAATAAAAATAATATCAAATGCTTATAAGAGTGTTAAAATGGTCAAAAAATGTGTATCTCAGAGCTTATACAAAACAGTACTTTACCTGAATACTATTTCTTTGACAGAAATACTTGATGACTTCCAACAGAGGAGCCAACATAGTAGCTTTGCCTTCAGAAACACCATCAATCCTTTTCACATTTTCAACTGTAGTGGGTCTAAGAAAAGTCAAGAAACTTTTGGAAGATTCTGCATATATTCAGTTGACACTCAGCTTCATACTCATGTTCAGTAAATACACTGTTCCATGACCAAAATCAATATATAACATAAAGTTCTGTTTTATATCTTTCTTTACTTTGTACCATTTAAAAATGTGCTGTTTTAGTTCTCCTACCACAACCAGTATGATGCATAATACTAAGTAGAAAGCAGATCAGTATCATAAAGAAAGAGGCTAGCATCTAATGTCCTACACTCCATCACTGATATTATTACTATAAATAGGAAAATTATGAGGCTCTTCAGATAACTAAAAAGGTAAGTCATATTCATTTACAAACTATTTGCCTATTTATTACTTCAGATTTTAACTCCCCAACTCTTATTCTGTCCATTATCTAAGAGATTATATGATGTCTTCTTTCTAAAAATCTACCAAATATTCTTGTACTTTAAGTGTCTTCTCTTAATATTACAGTATGATCTTTGAGTATTTGTTTTTAATAAAATTTATTTTAATATATAAGCTCAATGATATCATTAGAAAATTCTTAACTAGAGTAAAATGTTTTCAATAACATCAAGTGACAGAAACAATCTTTTTAAGGAAAACAAAAGATGAATATAATTATCTAGCAACTCTATTTTTGGAAATAATTTATTCTAAAATATTTACTGACTACCCAATGTTTATTATACATTGTACTGGGTACTTTGGAAGACACAAAAGGTGAGGAACAAAATATTTTGATTCAGATGTATCACATACATACCACTGATAAGAATAAATTAAACTGTGTGGTAAGTGCCATCTTAGAATTTTACTTAGAAGTGTTCTATAAATTCCTTTGTTGACAAGAATAAAGAAAACTTCATGGATAAAACAGTAGTAAAGGAAATCTTGGCAATCAAGGAAACTACAAAGCTGAAGCAACATTGCAATTTACTAACTGGAAGTTGAAAAGGGGTCTTTAACAAATGTTAAACAATCTAGGTAAGATAAGCCACTCAAAATTCTACAAATTAGACTGAAAAGTAGCTTATGCCAATAAATGGAGAGTCTTGGGTGGTAAGTCAAAGAAGTTAAAACAATGAGAACCAGTGGGCACAGACACACAAGGAATGTTTAAATGAAAAACTTGTCCTAAAACTACTTTAAAATGAAAAAAACTGGGACTATACATTAGAGGCATGAAAATAATGATGGCTTTAAATATGATCAGGAATAAAAACAGGAATTCAGAAAGAAGAGGTTTGGTGTCTACACAAAAATGCATGTGAGGAGGGTTGGTGAAAAATAAATTAGATTTTATATATACAGTATTTGAATGTTGAAAATGGCAGGTTTTCCCTCATGTAAATGTAAGAGACTAAAGCTTCACAGAGAAATCACTAGAAGCAGCATGCAAGATTTGGGGGGCACCTCACAGATATGATTGTTGAAGCCATGATCACACTGTATCACTTAATCTATTTTGCAAATCTGTTAAATTAGGAAAATATAAGTTAAAACATACACAAATAGAACATTTACCTCATTTTTGCCATATCCACCAGTATCTTATTTGTTGCCAGAATAGCTGGAGGAACATCCATTTTATTGGCATGTTTCTGCCTAGCTTCTACCAATTTGCCATATAATAAAGTCTGAACAAAACACAAAAATACAAGTTTTTTTAAATGTACTTTGCAAAATCCAGTGTTATTTTTAGTGCTTTAGCTATCACATTTTATCTTAGAATGAAAATAAACTAAACTCTATCTCACACTCTCAGCTGAAGAACAATTTATAAAATAGTGGAAGCAGAATTTTAAGCATGCACAGATTCATAAATTACTCTCTCATTAATAAACATACCTTTTACAAAAGTTTACCTGAGTTTCCTGTTCTTGAGCAGACATAACAGGTTCTGAGAACTTGTAAGATTCTCCTGATGACTGCACCATGATACTAAAACATTGAAAAGAAAATAATAGAAGCTTTTGTCTCTCCTGGTTCACTTTTTATTTACCCCCCCACCAAAAAATTGTCTTTCAAAGTCAATAGTAACATTTATTTCTCATAATATCAGTAAGGCAATTTTTCACTAAAATCACAGTTTAGATTTTAATTATTTTGATCAAATATATTCATTAAAATGACAAAGTTCAAACTATAATTTGAATTCATCAAAAAATTGATGTAGTTAAAACAGCCTTTGCCTCATCATACGCCTTAACAAATACTTTGAAAGAAAATACTCCTATAATCTTTAATCTATGCTGAAGATAACATTTTTTTAACCAATAGGGTTACAATCTACAATTTTTACTGTGATATTATTAATTTTTGGTTTATAAGGAGCATTAGCAGGGAATTGACCAAATTATTCACAATTTTCTACAAAATCAAAAATAAGTCAAAAGGAGCAATTTTGCTTTTGACACCTGAAAAAAGGGATTTAAAAATAACCCAATTAGCAAACAACATGGTATGAGAGGCACTAGGGTGTAATTTAGGAGGATAAAAGAAAACTAATTTCTACAAAAGGTATTTCTTATTGATAAATTAATTACATATGGAGAAAGTTATAAACATGAAATTTTATAGCCTTACATATATAAAAGATACAAAATATAAATAAATTTCTGATTTTTCAGGGAGAGAGCAAGTCTGATATTTGAGAAATATTTATAAATTTCTCTGCTGCAAGAATTCAAAATCTATAGCATAGGGTGAGATTTTGCTTTTACAATTATCAAATCCTATCTAAATAGGTTTGACCCTTAAGAAAGATAACTCCAGTTTAAACAATTAATAATATCAAGACAATTAAACATTTAAATTATCTAGATCCACTTTTAATTTAGCAATTTATATTAATATACTTTTTGCAAAATAATATTTTAAATTTTTCACAAAGAAAATATTATATTGGCAAAAATCTGAGTAATACACCTTTGAAGTAGAAATGTATTTAGAAAACATTTTTTAAAAAGTTTTGTCTATAAATGCTTTTATATGTGTATAGAAGAAAAGACTGAATATTGTTTTACAGGTAAGCAGAGATACTGTGTCCATAAAGCATGAAAAGATTGCTATATATTACTAATGAAACAAAAAGAAAATTCTTGGAAATTAAAAATCTGATATTGAAAATTAAAACTTGGTTATATCAGAGGGACTAATAAATTCAAGGAACTTTCCTAGTAAATAAATAAAGCTTGAAATAGGAGAAAAGCAAATTTAACAATAAGAACACTAAAAACCAAGCAATGAAAAATGATGAAAGGACAAAAGAAAAATTACCATAAGGACCCTAAAAAGAAAACCAAAAATACAAAAAGATAACTATTAACACCAAGAGAAATTAAGGTAGTAGTGGTTAGAATATCATAGTTTAGCTTAGTATTTATACTATTTTTGGAGATACTGTTTTTATATTACGTTACTATAACAAACAAAACTTGAAATTTATGTTAGAGAACTGATGATGAAGGAAATAAATAAGAGGTTGGTATAGGGAAAATAAATCTTTTCTATTATGATAGCACACAAACAGAAAATTTCTAAAACTATTAAATCAAAAAATAATGATTTAAGCATGTCATTTAGAGATATGGAGGCAAAGAGCAGAGAAACCAACTGGAAAATTGCTTCTATAGAGCAGAGCACAGTGAGTTTAGGAAGGTGAACTGATGTGCTTTATTCAAAGTCTCTGAACAGCAACTGATTTGTTTAACTATGTATATTTATTAGTTTAGTGAAAATGCAAGTCTTTCTTTAAAATAAGAGCTATTGACATGCAAGCATCTTTCTCATTTCCAACCCATATATGAAAATTCATTTCTGGTCAACTGTACAGGTATATCAAATACATTATGTCAACTCCCAGTTTTAACTTTATCCCCTAGACCTTCAATCCTTCAAACCTTTCTTCCTAACACTTTCCCAGTGAAGGGAATGACAACACTTATACCCACCAATCAAAGACAGAATCCTAAGCATCCTCTTCAAGAGCTCCATTCTCTTAATCCAACTAAGTTTTTAATCACCAAGTCTTAACAATGCTCTCTCCTAAATATATAATCTATTATAAATCTATTTCTCTCCAAACATGATCATTTCCCTTGTCTAAACTACCATTATATCTTTCAAAAGTTTACTACAATTGTGTCCATATTTGTGTCTCTATAATAAAACTTCCTGCAATTCAATGCACTGCCTTCAAACAGGAGTCATCAAGGTAGCATGGGTCAAAGTCATCTGTTCTGGCAGAAGTTAAGAGTGCTGTTTTAAATTTTTAAATGGTTTTTAAAAAACTAAAATATTTCATGACTTATGGGTATACTAATTTAAATATTCCTTAAACCTTTTGCTTATATAAAAAACAGTAATCATGTATCACAAAGTCAACAAAAAAATTTTTTGTGGTAAGAGACTGAAACTATGGTAAACATTTTGCTAAGATTCAAAGTAACATCACCTGTCTAAGTGAGGAAACCATCAGAAAGTAATTAACAGTTTTAAAGCACACTACTTTACTTCACTGGAGATACATACATACATATATATATATATA
>PVHY01026142.1:0-17621 GCA_004024945.1 Uropsilus gracilis
TCAGCAAAAGAGACAATAAACAAAACAAAAAGAAACCCAACCAACTGGGAGAAAATTTTTGCCCTGCAGACAAGCGACAAGGGTCTGATAACAAAGATCCACAAAGAGCTCCTACAGCTCAACAAAAACAAAGCAAAAAACCCAATCAAAAAATGGGGAGAAGAACTAAAAAGACACTTCACCAAAGAGGACATACAGAGATTTCTTATCTGTACAGCAAAGTACAGAGAAGTTACAGTAAGATCTAAAGAGATCCTTTGCAGTCTGTTTGGTTTCAGAGCATTTTCACTGAAAATGCAGGTAAGTTCACTGAAAGTCTGTAATCCTCAGCATTTCGAGTAAAAACAAGGGTTTCCAGAAGTGATGGAAAGCATGGAACTAGGAGCTCTAGTTGAGATTGACTAGATATTGTTCTACTCCATTAAGTGTACAACATACAGAGATTTCGTCTATGTACACCAAAATACAGAGAATTACAGTAAGATAGAACGTGGTCCTTTGCAGTGTGTGGTTTCATGTGAGATTTCACTGAAAACACAGGCAAGTACCCTGAAAGACCGAAATCCTCAGTGTTTTGAGTGAAAACAAGGGTTTCATAGAAGTGCTGGAAATCATGAAACTAAAGAGTTGGAGGTGAGATGGACAGGTATCCTGTTCTACTCCATTATGTGGACAACATACAGAGATTTCTTCTCTTTATGCCAAAGTACAGAGAAGTTACACTAAGATCTAGAGCTCCTTTGCTGTCTTGTGCTTTCAAGAGCGTTTTTGCTGAAAATGCAGCCAAGTCCCCTTAAAGGTCGAAATCATGAGTGTTTCTAGTGAAAACAAGGGTTTTCAAGAAGTGATGGAAATCATGAAACTAAGTAGCTGGAGGTGAGATGGACAGGTATCCTGTTCTACTCCATTAAGTATACAACATACAAGGATTTCTTCACTGTACAGCAAAGTACAGAGGCGTTTCAGTAAGATCTAAAGAGCTCCTTTGCAGATGGTAGGTTTCAAGAGCGTTTTAGCTGGAAACACAGGCATGTCCCCTCAATGGACGTAATCCTCAGTTTTGTGTAAAACAAGCGTTTCCAAGAAGTGACGAAATTCATGAAACTAAGAGCAGTAGGTGAGATTGACTGGATCCTGTTCTAATTCTTTAAATGAAGATCATAAAGAGATTTCTTCTCTGTTCAGCCAGGTACAGAGAGGAAGTAAGATCAAAAGTGCTCCTTCGCAGTTATTTGGTTTCAAGAGCTTTATAGCTGAACACGCAGGCAAGTGCCCTGAAAGACCGAAATCCTCAGTGTTTTGAGTGAAAACAAGGGTTTCCTAGAAGTGCTGGGCATCATGAAATTAAAGAGTTGGAGGTGAGATGGACAGGTATCCTGTTCTACTCCTTAAGTATACAACATACAGGATTTCTTTTCTGTATAGCAAAGTGCAGAGAAGTTACGGTAAGATATAAGGAGCTCCTTTGCAGTTCTTTTGGTTCAAGAGCGTTTTAGCTGAAAAGGCATACAAGTCCCTTGAAAGGCTGAAATCCTTAGTGTTTGGGTGAAAATAAGGGTTACCAATTATTGTGAAAATCATGAAACCAAGGAGCTGGAGGTGGGATAGAAAGGTATCCTGTACTACTCTATTAAGTATACAACAGACAGAGATGTCTTCTCTCTAGAGCAAAGTACAGAGAAATTACAGTGGATATAAAGAGCTCCTTTGTAGTCTGTTTGGTGTCAAGAGCATTTTTGCTGAAATTGCAGGAAAGTGCCCTGAAAGGCTGATATCCTCATGATTTGAGTGATCACAAGTGTTTCCAAGAATTCTGGCAGTCATGAAACTAAAGAGTTGGAGATGAGATGGACATGTATCCTGTTCAACTCCATTAAGTGTACAACATCCAGAGATTTCTTCTCTGTACAGAAAATTCAGAGAAGTTACTGTAAGATATAGAGATCCTCTGCACTGTGGTTTTAGTGTGTTTTCACTGAAAACACAGGCAAGTGCCCTGAAAGGCTGAAGTTGTACGTGTTTCGAGTGAAAACTGCTGTTTCCTAGAAGAGCTGGAAATCATGAAACAAAAGAATGGAGCTGAGATGGACAGATATCCTGTTCTACTCCATTAAGTGTACAACATACAGAGATTTATTCTCTTTACTACAACATACAGAGAAGTTACAGTAAGATATAAAGAGCTCCTTTGAGATTTGTTTGGTTTTTAGAGTTTTCACTGAAAACACAGGAAAGTCCGATGAAAGTCCATAATCCTCACTGTTTTCACTGAAAACAAGGGTTACCAAGAAGTAATGCAAATCATGAAACTAAAGAGATTGAGGTGAGATGGACTGTATCTTGTTCTACTGTATTAAGTGTATAAATACACAGATTACTTCTCTGTACAGCAAAGTACAGAAAAGTTATAGTAACAACTAAGGTGCTCCTTTGCAACCTGTTTGGTTACAAGTTCTTTTCACTGAAAATGAAGGCAAGTCGCCGTAAATGCTGAAATCCTCAATGTCTCCAGTAAAAACAAGGGTTTCCAAGAAGTACTACATGTCACGAAACTAAAGAGCTGGAGGTGAGATGGACTGGTGTCCTATACTACTCCATTAATTGTGGAAACTAGAGAGATTTCATCTCCAAACATCAAAATGCAGAGAAATTACAGTAAGATATAAACTGCTCCTTTGGATACTTTTTGTAATTCAAAAGCGTACTCCTTAAACTGCTGCCATTCTCCTCAAAGGCCGAAATCTGCAGGATTTTGAATGAAAACAAGGGCTTTTAAGAAGTGCTAGAAACCAGGAAAGAGCTGGAGGTGGGATGGAATGCTATTCTATTCTACTCCATGAAATGTACAACATACAGAGATTGCATATCTAACCATCAAAGTACACAGAAGTTACAATAAGATATAAACTGCTTCTTTGGAGTCTGTTTGGATGCAGGAGCATTTTCACTGAAAATGCTGGAACTTCGCCTGAAAAGCAGATTTCCGCAGGATTGTGAGTGAACACAATGGTTTATAAGAAGTGCTAGAAATCATGAAACTTAAGAGTTGGAGGTGAGATGGACTGGTTTCCTATTCTACTCCATCAGTTGTGCAACCTAGAGAGATTTCATCTGTAAATATCAAAGTACAGAGAAATCGCAGTAAGATATAAACTACTCCTTCGCAGTTCTTTTGTAATTCAGGAGCATTCTCACTGAAACCGCTGGCAGTTCTCCTCAAAGGCCAAAATCCACAGGATTTTCAATGAAAACATGGGTTTCTATGAAGTACTAGAAATCATGAAAATTAAGAGCTGGGGGGGAGATGGACTGCTTTTCTATTTTACTCCATGAAGTGTGAAACATAAAGACATTTCATCTCCTAACATCAAAGTACAGAAAATTTACATTAAGATATAAACTGCTCCTTTGGAGTTAGTTTGGATTCAGGAACGTCCTCACTGAAAATGCTGCCAGTTCACCCAAAAAGCCAATATATGCAGGATTTTGAATGAAAACAAGGGTTTCTAAGAAGTGCTATATTTCATGAAACTTAAGAGCTGGAGGTGAGATGGGCTGGTTTCCTATTCTACTCCATGAAGTGTACAACATAGAGAGATTTCTTATCTAAACATCAAAGCACAGAGAAGATATACGTAAGATATAAACTGCTCCTTCGGAGTATTTTGTAATTCAGGATCGTTCATGCTGAAAATGTTAGCAATTTGCCTGAAAGGCCAAATTGCATAGAATTTTGAAATAAAACAAGTGTTTCTAAGAAGGGCTAGAAATCATGAACAAGCTGGAGGTGAGATGCACTGGTATCCTATTGTAATCCAACAAGAGTACAACAAAGAAAGATTTTATCTTACACATCAAGGTACAGACAAGTAAGAGTAAGATATAAACTACTCCATTGGAGTCTGTTTGGATACAGCAGTGTTCACGTTGATAATGATGGGTGTTCGCAAAAATGGCCAATTTTTGTGGGATTTTGATGAGAACATGGGTTTCTAAGACATGTTAGAAAATGTGAAACTTAAGAGCTGGAGGTGAGATGATTATCCTATTCTACTCAATCAAGTGTACAAAATAGAGAGACTGCATCTCTAAGCATGAAAATACAGAGAAGTTACAATAAGAGTTTATAAACTGTTTATAGTTTATAAACTGCTCGTTTGGAGTCTGTTTGGATTCAGCAGTGTTCTCGCTGAATATGCTGGCAGTTCACCGGAGAGGTCAAAATTCGCAGGATTTTTGAAAGAAAACACGGTTTACTATGCAGTGCTAGAAATCATGAAACTTAAGTGCTAAGGTAAGATGAGTGTTGTATTCTATTCAAATCTTTGAAATGTACAACATAGAGTGATTTCTTCTCTAAACATCAAAGTACAGAGAATTTACAGTAAGATGTAAAGTGCTCCTTTGGAGCCTGTTTGGACTCAGGTCCATTCTCACTGAAAAAGGAGTCTGTTCAGATGAAAGGCCGATATATGCAGGATTTTGAATGAAAACAAGGGTTAGTAAGAAGTGTTAAATCATAAAACTTTAGTGATGGAGTTGTATTCGATTCGAATCCTTGAAGTGTACAACAGAGAGATTTCATCTCTAAACATCAAAGAGAAATTACAGTAATATATAATCTGCTCGTTTGGAGTCTGTATGGATTCAGCAGATTTTGCTCTGAAAATGCTGTCAGTTCACCAGAAAGGCTGAAATCCACAGGATTTAGAAAAAAAAAACAATGTTTACTAAGAAGTGCTAGAAATCATGCATTTAAGAGCTGGAGGTGAGATGGACTGGTATCCTATTCTACACCTTGAAGTGTACAACATTGAGAGGTTACATCTCTAAATGTCAAAGTACAGAGAAGTTACAATAAGATAAAAGCTGCTCCTTTGGAGTCTGTTTGGATTCACAAGCGTTCTTGCTGAATATGCTGGCAGTTCACCGGAGAGTAGAAATCCACGGGAATTTGAATCAAAACAAGGTTTAATAAGAAGTGCTAGAAATCATGAAACTTAAGAGCTGGAGGTGAGATAGAGTGGTATTCAATTCGACTCCTTGAATTGTACAACTAGAGAGACAGGATCTCTAAACATGAAAGCACAGAGAAGTTACAGTAATATATAAACTGCTACTTTGGAGCCTGTTTGGATTCAGTTATGTTCACACTGAAAAAGCTATCAGTTCACCTAAAAGGCCAAAATCTGCAGGATTTTGAATGAAAACAAGGGTTTGTAATGAGTGCTAAAAATCATGAACCTGAAGAGGTGGAAGTGAGATGGACTGGTATTCCATCTACTCCTTGAAGTGTACAACATAGAGAGATTTCATCTCTAAACATGAAAGTACAGAGAAGTTACTGTAAGATATAAACTGCTCCTTTAGAGTCTGTTTGGATTCAGCAGAGTTCTCACTGAATATGCTGGCAAAAGGCCAGAGAGGCCAAAATCCGCAGGATTTTGAAAGAAAACATGGGTTACTATGCAGTGCTAGAAATCATGAACCAGAAGAGGTGGAATGAGCTGGACTGGTATTCTATTCTCCTACTTGAACTGTACAACATAGAGAGATCTCCTCTATAAACATCAAAGTATAGAGAAGTTACAGTAAGATACAAACTGCTCCATTGGAGTCTGTTTGAATTCAGCAGTGTTCATGTGAAAAATGCTGGCAGTTCACCTGAAAGGCCAAAATCCGCAGGTTTTTGAATGAAAACAGGGTTTGTAATAAGTGCTAGAAATCATGAACCTGAAGGGGTGGAAGTGAGATGGACTTGTGTTCTGTACTTCTCCTTGAAGTGTACAACATAGAGAGAATTGATCCCTAAACATCAAAGTACAGAGAAGTTACAGTAAGATAAAAACTGCTCCTTAGGAGCATGCTTCGTTTCAGCAGCATTCTTGCTGAATATGCTGGCAGTTTGCTGTAAAGGCAGAAATGCGCAGAGTTTATAAAGAAAACAAGGGCTTTGTAATAAGTGCTGGAAATCATGAAACTGAAGAGTTGGAAGTAGATGGACTGGTGTTCTATTCTATCCTTGAAGTGTACAACATAGAGAGAATTGATCCCTAAACATCAAAGTACAGAGAAATACAGTAAGATGTAAACTGCTGCTTTGGAGTCTGCTTGGATTCAGGAGCATTCACGCTGAAAACACTGGCAGTTAGCCTGAAAGACTGAGCACCTCTGGATTTTGAATGAAAAGAAAGGTTACTAAGAAGTGCTAAACCATGAAACCTCATCTGGAGGTGAGATGGAGTTGAATTCTATGAATCCTTGTAGTGTACATCATAGAGAGAGTTCATCTCTATACATCAAAGTAGAGAGAAGTTACAGTAAGATATAGACTTCTCCTTTGGAGTCTGGATTGAGCAGCGTTCGCATTGAGAACGCTGGCAGTTCGCCTTAAAGACTGAAATCTGCAGGATTTTGAATGAAAACAATGTTTACTAAGAAGTGCTAAAAATCATGAAATAAGAGCTGGAGGTGAGAAGGACTAGTATCCTATTCTACACCTTGAAGAGTACGACATAGAGAGTTAGCATATTAAACGTCAAAGTACAGAGAAGTTATGGTAAGATATAAACTACTCCTTTGGAGTCTGTTTGCATTCAGGAGCGTTCGTGCTGAAAACGCTGGCAGTTAACCTGAAAGACTGAATACCGCAGGTTTTGAATAAAAACAAGGGGTTGTAATATGTGCTAGAAATCATGAAACTGAAGAGGTGAAAGTGAGATGGACTGGTTTTGTATTCTGCTCCTTGAAGTGTACAACATAGAGAGATTACATCTCAAACATCAAATACAGACAGTTACAGTAAGATATAAACTCCTCCTTTGCAGTCTGTTTGGACTCAGGAGCGTTTGCACTGAAAACGTTGGCAGTTCGCCTGAAAGGCCAAATACCTCAGGATTTTGAATGAAAACAAGGGTTACTAAGAAGTGCTAAATCATGAAACTTAAGTGCTGGAGCTGAGGTGGACTGGTATCCCATTCTACTCCTTGATATTAGAGACTTCATCACTAAAATTCAAAGTACAGAGAAGTTGCAGTAAGATAAAATCTGTTCCTTAGGAGTCTGTTTGGATTCAGCAGCGTTCTCACTGAAAACACTGGCAATTCACCTGAAAGGCCCAAATCCAAAGGATTTTGAATGAAAATACAGGATACAAAGCAGTGTTAGAAATCATGAAAGTTATGTGCTGGAGGTGAGATGGACTGGTATTGTATTCTACTCCTTGAAGTGTACAGCATAGAGAAATTTCATCTGTCAACATCAAAGTACAGAGAAGTTACTGTAAGATATAACCTGCTCCTTGGATCTGTTTGGGTCAGCAGCGTTCTCATGGAATAAGCTGGCAGTTTGCCGGAGATGCCGATATCCACAGGATTTTGAAAGAAAACGCGGGTCATTATGCTGTGCTAGAAATTATGAACCTGAAGAGGTGGAAGTGAGATGAACTGGTATTCTATTCTACTCCTTGAAGTGTACAACATAGAGAGCTCATCTCTAAACATCAAAGTATAGAGAAGTTATAGCAAGAACAACTGCTCCATTGGAGTCTGCTTGGATTCAGGTCCGTTCTTGCTAAAAACGCTGGCAGTTCGCCTGAAAGTCCGAAATCCACAGGATTTTGAATGAAAACAAGGGTTTGTATAAGTGCTAGAAATTGTGAAACTGAAGCGGTGGAAGTGAGATGGATAGATATTCTGTTCTACTCCTAGAATGGTACAGCATAGAGAGATCTCATCTCTAAACATCAAAGTACAGAGAAGTTACAGTAAGACATAAACTGCTCCTTTGGAGCCCGTTTGCATTCAGGTTTGTTCTCGCTGATAGAGCTGGCAGTTCGCCTGAAAGGCGAAATCCGCAGGGTTTTGAATGAAAGCAAGGGTTTGTAATATGTGTTAGAAATCATGAAACTTATGTGCTGGACATGAGATGGACTGGTATTCTGTTCTACCCCTTCAACTGTGCAACATAGAGGGATTTCATCTCTAAAGATCAAAGTACGGAGAAGTTACAGTAAGATACAAACTGCTCCTTTGGAGTCTGTTTGGATTCAGCAGCATTCTTGCTGAATATGCTGGCAGTTTGCCAGAGAGGCCGAAATCCGCAGGATTTTGAATGAAAACAAGGGCTTGTAATAAGTGTTAGAAATCATGAAACATATGTGCTGAAGGTGAGATGGACTGGTATTCTGTGTACTCCCTCAAGTGTACAACATAGAGGGATTTCATCTCTAAAGATCAAAGTACATAGAAGTTACAGTAAGATACAAGTTGCTGCCTTGGAATCTCTTTGGATTTAGCTGCATTCATGCTGAAAACGCTGGCAGTTCACTTGAATGGCCGAAATCCGCAGAGTTTTGAATGAAAACAAGGGTTTGTAATAAGTGCTAGAAATTGTGAACCTGAAGCGGTGGAAGTGAGATGGACTGGTGTTCTATTCTACTCCTAGAAGGGTACAGCATAGAGAGATCTCATCTCTAAACATCAAAGTACAGGGAAGTTACAGTAATATACAAACTGCTCCTTTGGAGTCTGTTTGGATTCAGCAGCGTTCTCGCTGAATATGCTGGCAGTTCGCTGGAGAGGCTGAAATCTGCAGGATTTTGAAAGAAAACATGGTTACTATGCAGTGCTACAAATCATGAAACTTACATGCTGGAGGTGAGATGGACTGGTATTCTGTTCTACTCCTTCAAGTGTACAACATAGAGGGATTTCATCTCTATACATCAAAATACAGAGAAGTTACAGTAAGATATAAACTACTCCTTTGGAGTCTGTTTGGATTCAGCAGCGGTCTTGCTGAATATGCTGGCAGTTCACCTGAGAGGCTGAAATCTGCAGGACTTTGAAAGAAAACATGGGTAAATATGCCATGCTAGAAATCATGGACCTGAAGAGGTGGAAGTGAGATGGACTGGTGTTCTATTCTACTCCAAGAAGGGTACAGCATAGAGAGATTTCATGTCTAAACATCAAAGTACAGAGAAGTTACAGTAAGACATAAACTGCTCCTTTGGAGCCTGTTTGTATTCAGGTTTGTTCTTGCTGAAAAAGTTGGCAATTCGCCTGAAAGGCGAAATCTGCAGGTTTTTAATGAAAGCAAGGGTTTGTAATATATGTTAGAAATCATGAAACTTATGTGCTGGAGGTGAGATGGACTGGTATTCTGTTCTACTCCTTCAAGTATACAACATAGCAGGATTTCATCTCTATACATCAAAGTAGAGAGAAGTTACAGTAAGATACAAGCTACTTCCTTGGAGTCTGTCTGAATTTAGCAGCATTCATGCTGAAAACGCTGGCAGCTCGCCGGAAAGCCTGAAATCTGCAGGATTCTGAAAGAAAACAAGGGTTTGTAATAAGTGCTACAAGTCGTGAAACTTACATGCTGGAGGTGAGATGGATTGGTATTCTAATATACTCCCTGAAGTGTACAACAGAGAGAGATATCATCTCTAAACATCAAAGTACATAGAAGTTATAGCAAGATGCAAAATGCTCCATTGGATTGTTTGGATTCAGGTGTGTTTCTCTGAAAATGCTGGCAGTTTGCCTGAAAGGCCGAAATCCGCAGGATTTTGAATGAAAACAAGGGTTTATAATAAGTGCTGGAAATTGTGAACCTGAAGATGTGGAAGTGAGATGGACTGGTGTTCTATTCTACTCCTATAAGGGTACAGCATAGAGAGATCTCATCTCTAAACATCAAGGTACAGAGAAGTTACAGTAATATACAAACTGCTCCTTTGGAGTCTGTTTGGATTCAGCAGCATTCTCGCTGAATATGCTGGCAGTTCACCGGAGAGGCTGAAATCTGCAGGATTTTGAAAGAAAACATGGTTACTATGCAGTGCTAGATATCATGAAACTTACATGCTTGAGGTGAGATGGACTGGGATTATGTTCTACTCCTTCAAGTGTACAACATAGAGGGATTTCATCTCTATATAGGAAAGTACAGAGAAGGTACATTACACACAAGCGCTCCCTTGGAGTGTGTCTGAATTTAGCAGCGTTCATGCTGAAAACGCTGGCAGTTCACCTGAAAGGCCAAAATCCGCAGGGTTTTGAATGAAAACAAGGGTTTGTAATAATGCTAGAAAATGTGAACCTGAAGCTTCACCCCAAATCCAGGTGGAAGTGAGATGGACTGGAATTCTATTGTACTCTAGATGTTCAACATAGAGAGGTCTCATCTCTAAACATCAAAGTACAGAGAAGTTACAGTAAGATTCAAACTGCTCCTTTGGAGTCTGTTTGGATTCAGCAGCGTTCTCGCTGAATATGCTGGCAGTTTGCTGGAGAGGTCAAAATCCACAGGATTTTGAATGAAAACAAGGGTTTGTAATAAGTGCTAGAAATCAAGAACTGCCATGGACTGGTCAATCGAGAGAGCAGACCGTGGGGAACCAGGGCTCGGCTAGAGCAGGATAGGCACAGGGACGGCGATGACAGACAGACACACAACTCAAGAGGCAATATATAGTGTTTAAAATGACTATATAGGTATATATGGTGTTTAAAATGAATACATCAACATTTTTTGAATACATGAAGTTTGTGTTTTAACAGATTTTATCTTAGGTAAACATTAAACATTTTAAACTAAAACGTAATGTTCTCAAAAGCATTCCAAAACAATCATCTATTTTAAATCTATGATAGCTAGACTGGTTAATGATCACTACAATTGTTTCTTGTCTACAAGGTCATTTACTTTATCAGGTTTCATTACCTTAGGTATGTCACTAAAGGATTTGTTATCCCTTCACCTTCAAGGTTAATAGGAATTGTTCTTTCAGTTTTACAGGAACATTCTGACCACAGGGCTCCCTCTAATTGTTTTTTACTTAATCATGCAAGGCATGACCTCAACAACACTTCCACAACCTGGGGCCTGAGAGCTACACCACAAGGGTCCCCTGATATGCAGGTCAGCTCCCGACACATCCCTCCTGCAGGGCAGAGAGCTAGCCCAAGAGAACTCTGTCTCAAAGGTCCCCCAAATCCAGGTCAGCTCCCACAATTCCCCCTTTTTTATTATATAGCAGGAGGGACACCAGGCTTGTGGGTAGTGAGGCAAAGTTCATGCAACACAAGTGGTTGCCTGAATGTCTTGAGCTAAGAGCTTGAGACAACAGGGAAAGCACAAAAGGAGGAGCAAAAGGAACACACCTCCTGTGGCCAGAGCAATGAGAACACGGTTCCAATTAGTTAAGGAAGGTACATGAGAGAACATAGCCGAAACGAATGATGAAGCAAATTCAGCAGATCCGGTATCCAAAGGTGGAGCTTGTTGGAGGAAATAAATCTCTTTGTGCAATTGTAAAATGTCCAGAGAAGTGTTGGCATCATGCCAAATACCAGCGAGATGTCTTTTAACACTGTCCCAAGTGTGGAAACTGTCATTGTAAAGTTTAGAAGTAACTCAGATCCACTGATAAGATGCATGACAATTTAAGGTCAGCCTAAGTTTAAGTCCTTGAAGTCCGGAACCTAAGGAATTGATGGTGTCAAAGAGAGCATTAAGTTTAACTTCCATTTTATGGTCAATAGTATCTTGAGTACCCAATGTACGGGAAACATTTTTTGACAAGGTGTTTACATAGTGGGCAGTATGAATAGACTGAGACAAGAAAACAGCTGCCGCCATAGAGGCAGCAATCAATGTAATCAGGGCAGTAATACTGGCAAAAAGCAGACCCAAGAAACACTAAGGTCTATGCAAGTAACCGGCAATTTCTTGGAGAATTTGTAAGGACTTATCATCATACCAAGGACCTGTCACATTGACGGGCAGCATGATAAAAGATGGTTGGTGTATAATAAGAAGTTGAAGGGAAGGATGTAAGTTGGAGACACAATTAGTCAATTGGCACTGAGTGCAGGAAACATGAAAAGCACCTAAGGAAGAGTTAATACGGACATCACCAATCAATAGAGCAAACGATTCGGGAACACAGGTGTGAGCCTGAAATGTCTGAGTGACCCGTGGAGATAAGTTACTGGAGACAAGGACATCAGATCCTAATGAGGCCACCAATCTCCATAGTTACGTTTGAGCAAGACTGGTACCCAGGCACCAGAGGCCCTCAACTAAGGGAGATTTGACAATTGTCCCTGGGATATCAATCCTAAAGGAGGGGCTCCAGTCAATGAGGCAACCAAATCCACCATAAATGTCTCTGATGGCCCCTTGGAGGCCTTTACAGCAGTTCCAATGAGGCTGACCAGTGCGGTTGAAACTTTCAGGCTCGCAGAAAGGAAAGCTAAAAAGGGTAGATCGGGTCGAAGAATAGAAGTAGATATGTGTGCATCCGGCAGACCTAAGAAAGTGACAATCCAGCGAGCCAAAGTGTTAGATTGACCAGTAGTGTCACCTATGAGCCAAGATGCTTTCTTTGTAGTAGCTACCGAAACACAGCAGATTTATGCTTTTTGGTAAAGCAAGTGGGAAGGATGGAGGACTGTCCTGAATAAGAGAAATTATTATGAGATACAGGGTAAATATGAATGTCAGAGGGACCCCCCAGGTTCCAAGAACAATTAGTATAAATGGGAACCACACGCTCAGTCCAAGATGTAGGATGTAAAACCGGAGGGTCAGGGACATACGCCCAATAGATTGTAGAGAGAGCAGTGTCAACACAGCCACGAGAATAACAGCAGGATCCCGCCGGCAGCCAGCTGCCTGAACAAAGCGCAGAGCTTCCATGATCAAAGGCTGTAGTAAGGCCTGTAACTGGGTCCATGTAGGCAGCGCCTGCGCAGGCGGAGGATTGGCACTCACTTGAACATGGAGATCATGGAGTCGGGCCACCAGAGATGGAGGGCAGCAAGCAGACCAGCCTTTTCGTCTGCCAGCGCAGACTTTAGGCATCCTGAAAGAAAATCAAAAGAGACCCATGTTCCCCAGGCGTGTCCCTAGGTCAGGTCACAGGGGGCGCAGATGGTGAGTCCGCCAGGCTAGGGGCTGGCCGGATAAGCCGATCTGGAATCCAGATAGGAGAATCAGCGTCCTGTGGAAAAATGCAAGCATAGCCCCGCCCAGAAGTTATCAGAGGATCCGGGCCTTTCCAGGTCCCTGTAAGCAGATCTTTCCAGCATACCAGTGGCAAAGGTTTAGACTGGATTCCGCCCCAGTGCTTAGAGGCTGGAGTCAATCCATTGCTGTGTGTTTAGGTGATTAAGAACAAAAAGGGCATGAGTCAAAAGGTGGTGTGGAGTAAAGTAGGAATGAGCAGCACGTAGACGGGCTAGCTGAGTTTTTTACAGCTGATGTGTTCTTTCAATGATCACTTGACCCTGTGGATTATACAGAATACCTGTAATGTGGAGAATCTCCCAGGTCGCTAGGAATGAAGAAAACGAACGAGAAGTATAAGCAGGAGCATTGTCAGTTTTAAGTTTAAGGGGCTTTCCCATGAAAAGAAAGCACTGGATTAAATGCTGAATAACATCTTTCACTGCTTCTCCCATTCTAGTGGAGGCAAAGATGAAATGAGAGTAAGTATACACTGTTACATGGACATAGGCAAGTTTTCCAAACTCAGGGATATGAGTAACATGCATTTGCCAAAGGGCCTGAGGTTTAAGTCCTCGGGGATTTACCCCCATTTTTAAATGTTGTACTGGTGGCGGATAATGGGCACAGTCCTTGACAATTTGCCGAGCCTGTTCTCTAGTCAACTTAAACATGTAATGTAAAGCAGAGGCGTTTTGGTGGTGCAAAGCATGAGCATGCTGAGCCTCAGCAACAGGTAGAAGCAAAGCACAGGTTAAGGCGTCTGCGCACTGATTACCAAAGCTAAGCGGGCCAGGCAGCCCTGTGTGACTGCGAATGTGACCAATAAAAAATGGAGAGGTATGCTGGTGGATCAACAATTGCAAAGTCTGTAAAAGTGGAAGAATGTGGGGTTTTCCTGAGAGTAAAGCTGTTTCGATAGCAGGGAATAGGCTCACCACATATTTAGAGTCTGTGTAAAGGTTAAAAGGTTGTAAGTAAGTTTGGAAGGTCATAATAACTGCATTAAGTTCTGCTTGTTGTGCAGAAGGTGAAAGTCCCTCCTGGACGATAGGGTTTTGTCCAGGTACAAAAACTGCAGACTTTCCATTGGTGGAACCATCAGTAAAGATTGTTAAAGCCATAGCCATAGGCTGCAAGGAACATTTAGTGGGGAATATAACAGCTGTGTCATGAAAGAATCCCACAAGTGGATGTTTAGGATAATAAAATTTAATCTGTCCACAGTAGCCCTGTAACGCAAGGAGCCAATTGTCATCTTTTAGGAAAAGCATGTCAAATTGTGCTTTAGAAAAGGGGATGACTTTATTATGCATCTCTTTGCCAAACAATTCCCTAGACCTTATACGACCTTTTTGTATGATCAAGGAACAGAGATATGGATAAGAAGCCATCATCTTATGTTGTACATATGGCAATTGAATCCATTCTAAGATTCCATTTTGCCAGAGGCATCCAGTAGGTGTGTACGTAGTTTTCAAAACTAGTAGGTCCCACTCAAGATCATAAGAAATTTGTTGTAACCTAGCCTCATTAATTTTTTGCCACCAATTGTAAGGCCTGTCATGCCTCAGGAGTTAGAGACTGAGGGGAAGTAGGATCAGAGTTCCCCTGTAAAACCTGAAACAAAGGGCTCAGTTCCCCAGTTGTTAATTTGAGGAATGGATGAACCCAGTTAATATTGCCAAGCAACCTTTGATAATAATTTAAAGTTTCAAGGCAGTCTGTCTGAAGAGCGAGTTTTTGAGACTCAATAAAGGAGTTAGAAATAATATGTCCCAGATAATAAATAGGTCTGTCATTTTGGACTTTTTCCGGAGCAACAACTAGGCCATTTTGACTTAGTAAGGCAATTACTTTCTGCAGTAAGATAGCATTAGTAGAAGGAGAAGAATGGGCCAAAAGAATATCATTCATATAGTGTATAATATAGGCCGCCAGGAAACACTGTCGAGCAGGAAGAAGAGCAGCATCAACAAATTTTTGGCAGAGTGTTGGACTATTTTTCATGCCTTGAGGGAGAATTGTCCATTGATATCTCTGGTAGGGGCGCTGAAAATTAACTGAAGGGACGCTGAAAGCAAAACGTTTGCAATCCTCCGGGTGTAAATGAATGGTGTAAAAGCAATCTTGTAAATCAACAACTATAACATCCCATTCTTTAGGGATGGCTACTGGAGAAGGCAGGCCAGGCTGCAAAACCCCCATATCAACCATGGAATCATTAACAGCTTTAAGATCTTGTAATAAGTGCCATTTACCAGATTTCTTTTTAATGACAAATATAGGTGTGTTCCAAGGGCTAGTACTTTCTTCAATGTGGCCATTGTCTAATTGATCCTGGACTAATTGTCCAATTGCCTGTATTTTTTCTTGGGGCAGGGGCCACTGATTAAGCTATACAGGCTCATCTGATTTAGCTTTCAGTGGCCCCTATGAAAAATATTGTAAATTTAAGTTGTCTGAGGTGACTAATTTAAGATCTAAATTGCCCATGATGTCTCGACCCCACAGTGAGAATGGCAAAGTAGGAATGACATAAGGTTGAATAAAACCAGATTTTCCCTCCAGGTCCCACCTTAAGAGCTGTGCACTCTGAGCCACATTAGAGGCCAAGCCAAGCCCCACGAGAGAGGAGGAAGTCCTAATGTAAGGCCATGTGGAGGGCCAATCTTTGCCAGCTATGCATGTCCGATCGGCCCCAGTGTCTAGCAGGCCCTGGAGTGGCTTGCCATTGACTGAATTTGTTTTATTTATTTTTTAACCAATATCTGCTTTATTATTAATTTTTTATATCATTTCAGTCCCTGGGGGTCACCCATCACCATCACCTCACATCCCTGCCCACTCCAGCTGGTCCCCTCTCTCCCCTTGTGTAGTTTCATTTGGTTGAACATATATTAGTGAAACCATTTGGTTTCTGTCCCTTTCTATCTGGCTTGTTTCTGCTAGAATGATTTCTTCTAGGTACATCCAGGTGTCTATAAATTCATCAAATTTGTCATTTTTAATTGATGAGTAATACTCCATTGTGTATATATACCACATCTTTTTCATCCACTCATCTGTTTTGGGGCATTTGTGTTGTTTCCATGTTCTTGCAATTATAAATAGTGCTGCAATAAACATCCAAGCACAGGTGTCCTTTTGTACCGACATTGAGGTCTCCTTTGGGTAGATTCCCAGAAGTGCGACTGCTGGGTCAAATGGTAATTCCATTTTCATTAGTTTGAGGGTCCTCCATACTGCTTTCCATAGTGGCTGGAAGAGTTTACATTCCCACCAGCAGTGTAGGAGTGTTCCTTTCTCTCCACATCCACGCCAGCACTTGTTGTTGCCTGTTTTTTTTTTGATGTGGGCCATTCTTACTGGTGTAAAGTGGTATCTCATTGTGGTTTTGATTTGCATTTCTCTGATTGCTAGTGATATTGAGCAATTTTTCATGTGCCTGTTGGCCATTTGTATTTCCTCTTTGGAGAAGTGTCTTTTTAGTTCTTCTCCCCATTTTTTGAATGGTCATGTTGTTTTGTTTTTGTTTAGTTGTGTGTGTTCCTTGTAGATTGTGTTATTAATCCCTTATCACTCTTGTGAAGGGCGAAAATGTTTCCCATTTAGTAGGGCTTCTTTTAGTTTTTTCTGTTGTCTCTTTTGCGGTACAGAAGCTTTTTAGTTTGATGAAGTCCCATCTGTTTATGTTTTCCTTCAATTTTTTGCCTTCTCCAGATGATTCCAGGAAGAGGTTTCTGAATTGTATTTAATGGAGGGTTTTGCCCAAGTTTTCCTCTATGTATGTTATGGTTTCAGGTTTGATATCTAAGTATTTTATCCATTTTGAATCAATTTTTATACATGGTGTGAGAGAGATGTCTTGGTCCATTTTTTTACATGTCTTAGTCCAGTTTTCCCAGCACCATTTGTTGAAGAGACTATCTTTGTTCCAATGTAAGTTTTTCCCTCCTTTGTCAAAGATTAGTTGGTTATATGTGTGTGGCTTTATTTCTGAACTCTCAATTCGGTTCCATTGGTCTGATTGTCAGTTGTTGTACCAGTACCATGCTGTTTTAAGTATTATGGCTTTGTAGTATAGCTTGAACTCTGGAATAGTTAGGCCTCCATTTTCTCTTTTTTTGGAGAGGAGGTTTTTTGATATTTGAGATCTTTTGTTGTTCCATATGAATTTTTGTAATTTTTGTTCTATCTCTTTAAAAAATGTCATTGGAATTTTTAAGGGGATTGCATTGAATCTGTAGATTATTTTTGGTAGGATGGCCATTTTGATTATGTTAATTCTTCCTATCCACAAGCAAGGGATGTCTTTCCATTTCCTTGTGTCTTCTTCTATCTCTTTTAGTAGCATTTTAAAGTTTTCTTTGTTAGTTCTTTTACGTGTTTTGTTACATTTATTCCAAGGTATTTAATTGTTTTTGGTGCAATGGTGAATGGGATGACTTTTTTAATTTCTTCTTCTTCTGCTTGGTTTTTTGCATATAGGAAGGCTACTGATTTCTGTGTGTTGATTTTGTAACCAGCAACCTTACTGAACTGGTTTATTATTTCAATAAGTTTTTCTGTGGATTTTTTGGGGTTCTCTACATATA
>PVHY01026143.1:0-17600 GCA_004024945.1 Uropsilus gracilis
ATGTGGAGAGAAAGGAACACTACTACACTGCTGGTGGCAATGTAAACTAGTTCAACCACTATGGAAAGGGGTGTGGAGGACCCTCAAGCTAATGAAAATGGAACTACCATTTGACCCAGCAATTGCTCTTCTGGGAATCTACCCAAAAGAGACCTCAATGTGGATACAAAAGGACACCTGTACCCGGATGTTTACTGCAACACAATTTATAATTGCAAGGTCATGGAAACAACCTAAATGCCCCCAAACAGAGGACTGGATGAAAAATGTGGTATATATACACGATGGAATATTACTCATCAATTAAAAATGACAAATTGGACGACTTCATAACAACATGGATGCATTTAGAAGAAATCATATTAGCTGAAACAAGCCATAAAGAAAAAGGCAGAAACCAAATGGTTTCACTAATGTATGGGATATAGTGAAAAGAAATAAAATAAATAAAAGCCTTGAGGAAAGTCAAAACAAGCTAAGCACCAAAATGAAGTGCACAACTATGAACAGGAGGGAAAGGGGGGGAAGGGAGGGGAGGGAGGGGGGCAAACCCTTGAGATTACAAAGTTGTGAAATTTATACATAAATAAAGAAAAAAAAAACAACTCTGACTGATGAATTCCCTTGAACCCTCTAAGGCATTATCTGATCTTGAACATGCTATTTCAATTTCCTCAGCCTCAGTTAAAGTACCTTGTATAGTTTGCGGGAGAATCTAGGTGAAAATTGTTATAAACCCTTAAAAGCTATAGAAACATAAACTATTAATATAAACATGCCTTAATGAAATATCAGTAAGAGAAGTCAAAATAATTATTTTAAATTCTTTATTACTAGGTTTATTAAAAATTCAAGGATTTTCAAAATTATTTTTCTTTCATGTATACACACACACACACACACACACATATATATATATATATATATACATTTAACTGAGGTAACATTGGTTTACAACATTATATATCATTAGAAGTATAGGATCACACCCTTTAGGTGGTTGTTACTACTTGGTCATGCCATACCTACCACCAAGACACTCATACTCCTCCATCTTAGTCTATTGTGCCTCTTCCCCATGATCTTTAGGCTCAACACTACTTGAAAAATATCCCAGGTCTGGGACTAATCACAATTTCTCTTGATTGTACAAAGCCAGAAACTTAGTCTAGCAGTAAAAAATTATTTTGACATTAATCAGATGGAGAGGGCTTGCAGAATCTCCTCAGGGGTCTGTTCAGGAGGCAATTAACATTCCTACCTGACCATTCCCTTCTTGTTCCCTTCACTCTGCTCAGTACTTAGAGCCCTCCTCACCCCTGGTCTGGTTTCTTTTAGTGAAGCTTAATTATATTTGTGGCCTCAACATGTAGGCTTGAGGTAACCTTTATGGCCAATTTATGGGCTATTTTCAAAGAATTTCCTAGTGTTTTACAAGGACTTTATTTACCTTCCTGAGACCTCATCAATGTATTCATTACAAAGAATCATATCAGTTTGCTTTTCCATGCTTTCCTTCATGCTGCCACCTTTCCAGGAAATTATATCGCAGGTAGAGGCTTCATGCAGAGAAAAGATGTCTCCTTATTCAGTGGAAGCAATTTCTGTCTTATGTGTTACTTCCACTGTCATAACATTCTCAGGTATGAACTTCACTCTCTTGATTAATATTTATAACCTCTTTATGCACCTGTAATGTCAAGTGCTTGTGGGGATAAGAAGCTTAGTATATGCAGGCAGGAGAGTTGATACAATCTAATACATAGAGAGACTGAGGTTGTGGAAAGGTCTCACTGTCAGAGGAAGACCTGGCTCCCCCAGATGCTTCTAACTGGTGGTCACGTGTGCTGCTGGACTTGGGAAAGGAGGTCCCTACCCCTTACTGCCTAGTCTTCTTGCCATTGGTTTGCTCTGCGAGTTGGAGAAATCCCTGGTATTTGAGAGCTTTTTTCTCTAACTGTAACAAGGATGAGTGACTGCCTACATGGGTCTTTCTATAAGTAAAACAAAATACAAGTCTGTGGAGATATTTTTCTGTTTTCAAAACTGTTAAGACAAGTTGTTTTCCTCCCCCACAAAGAAGAGATTTCCAGGAAAGTGAAAAAGAGAAGACAGGTCTTCCTTTGACAGGGTCTGTGTCAATACTGCCACCCCAACCATGACACAACAGTATCAATGCCATACACTTCTAGTAGATCATGACACGAGACCATATACTAAGGTCGAATGTTCATTTGGATTGAAAAATAGCTCATTGATTTTAAACTTTTGTCATGAAGTTAATGAATGATATTTGATGAATCACATTGCACTCTGTGAATGAAAATGGTTTCATTCATTCACTGTTATTTATTCAATCAACACACATTTTTTAGAGATTTTAGTATGTTTAAGGCATCAGAGAATGCTATATAAATTTTAAGGTTCAAGTCAAAAGCTGCCTTTTCTATGATTGTATTTTCTTCTGATGCTCTCAGTCACAGTCTTTTTCTGTCTTGATTTCCTACTTTCTTTTTTTCTTTTCTTGATACAATCTTAGTCATATTTGTATAGTTATAGCCCATCATTCTTCCCTTTTCACCTTTCCTCCAATTTCCTACTTTTTTTTTTTTTTTTTTTGAGACTAGGTCTCACTATTTTGCCCAGGGAACCACAGGTTCACATCACCTGGGGTACAATGGACTTAAACAATCCCCAACCTCAGCTTCCCAGGTAGCTAGGATTACAGGCACACACCACCGTGCCAGCTATTTTTTGGGACTAGGTTTTGCTGTGTTGCCCCAGGCAGGACTCAAACTGTGATCCCCAGACCCTGCCACAACTCCATAAGCTGTCGCTTAAAAGCACACGCCTCCAATTTCCCAGCCCCCAATTTCCTACTTTTCAACTTTACTAGAAAACTTATGTGCTGATACACATTAATGCTACTTGTGTACATGTTTATTTCTATATTATAAATTTTTATTTGCCATTAATCACTCAAACTAGTTGGCAGTTCTCTTGTACTTTACAGCTAATTAACATATAATAGAGACAGACAAAAGTAACAGAAGAATAAGATAATATGATTTTATGAGGAGATGGGTAGCACATGTAGTAAATGCTGTGGGGAAGATGAATTAATGATAGGGAAAGTCACATGGAAGTGGTGAGGATGGTGATGGTTAGATAGGGGAAGAAGTCTTTCCTGGTAGAGGAAAAGCATTAACAATAAATAGCTAGGAACATATGGGGGCATTGAAAATGTCAAGCCAAGGCAGTTAGTTTCATTGGAAAGCAGAGGTTAACTACTCAAAATTTTTTGAGTAAGTCACAAGATCAGAGATATTTCAGAAAGATTTTTCAGGTAAGGGTAAGCAAGGTAGTGAGAGCCTGGATGCAAAGGGAATTAAAAGATTTAGTTACCAGTACAAAAGTATGTGGGTAACTTAACATAGATGTAAAGGCATGAGAGAATAAATAGACCTGAAGAATAAGAACTTTGAAGATTTGTAACATAAAGAATAATAAGATGATATGATGGAGTTTGAGAATAAGGTAAAAAAAAAAAAGAATAAAAATTTAGAAAAGAATAGAAAAAAAACCTGACTCCAAGTCCTTGGGTTTGGATGACTTTGAAAATGGCAGTGTCATTTATAAAAATAGAAAAATCAGTTTTGTATAAAACAATACATTCAGTTTTATACATTTCAGTTTGAGAAAGGTAATGAAAACAAATGAGTGAGGTTGAGGCAGGTGTTAAGCAGTTTGTTAGAAGTTCAGAAGCTTAAGAGTGGGTTCAAAGGTCATGCATGAAGCAAATATAGTCAAAACAGAGTTATCTTGCACTTAACTTTGTTACAAGTTCTTTCATATCAGGAACAAGTCCTATTTGTTTTGTTATCTGCCTTTGCCTAGAAGGTATCTGGCATATATGTGGTATATATCCTGTGTGTGTGTATATACATATATGTGTGTATGTGTGTGTATGTATACACACATACATACATATATACAATATACATATGTATAGATATATGTATATATACTGTGAATCACTTTTCTAGAAAAATATTAAGAATCCTAAGCAACTCTATGCTACCTGTGCCAGTGACTGAAATGCAAAGAAAGCACATAAGATGTGAAAGTCACAGGCCTGTGAATATTTGGATGTGTTTTTTCTCCTGGGAAAGATTTTATTAGTACAAGTTCCCAAATTAAAATAAAAAAATGCAAATTAAAAAATAATTTGTGATTTATATTTTATTTCTATCTCCTGATGATGAGTTGAGAGACTTTGATCAAGCCTGTTACAGATAGGATGCCCCCATTCATCTATATTTTGTACTTGTGAACTTTTCTGTCCTTCAAAATTCTAAGAAATCTGATCCCCTAAAATGAGTGGGGGGAAAAACTAGATAAAAGTTGTTAATGCTTGAAATATTGAGAGTGTACATTACACCAAACATTTCTTTTCTACCCCCTTCCCGTGTTTTTTCTGCAAATTAATCCTGCACTGAGAAATGATGGCTGAATCTTGTGAAAGGGACTTTTGGTCCAACTTCTGTAGCCTCTTAATCTGCCTTTCCCTTCCCTGCCTGGGAAAGCAATGCATCTTTCCAAGTATAGAGGGAAAAGTCAGCTCCCCTCAGCCCTGCCAGTTCACGGAGGTGCTGGACCCATGCCTGGTTGCTCCTGGAGAATTGTGCAGCAGCCAGTGCAGCTGCACTCCTAGTTACAGGGTGACCAAGAAAAGTCCCTTTCTATGCATTGATTTTCCAGCCCATAGACATAGAGGCACCAGGATGTTGTAGGCATTTTGCCCTATAAATTTGACCTCTCCATAGCTGCCCCCTTCTCCTTCACTAGCTTAGCCCACAGTTTACACTAACACAGCAGAGAGACTGCACTGTTAAGCCTTTTCTCTTTTCAAGAGAGAGCCACTCACCCCTGCTGAGGTGCAGAGAAAGAGGAGGGTAGAACGATAGCAGAGGGCCTCCTCTGATTTCCTTGCTATGCCTGGAAGAGGCATGGTATAACTGCAGAGTCTGGAGCAGGAGACTGGAGGTATGCTAATTCCCAACTATGTGATGTTTTCACAGTTAGTGTACCTCTCTGAGTCTCTATTTCCTCATTGCAAAAGAAGGACTGTCTTTAAATGATCACTCATTCTCTTTCCTCCCCTTATATATTTTTTCAATTTCATGGGATGAAAGAGAATAACTACAAACTTGTCATAATCCTGCTGGTTTACTAGACATTGTCAAAGCACAGATACACACTACTCCATGCTTTCTGAAATACTTTGGGAAGAGTAAGGAAAACCTCTGAGGACAAGCTTAATCATAACATTTCTATTAAATCCGGAAACTAACAACCTTGAACTGGGGTTCATGAAATGACAAGGACATGGATTTTGAGGACATAACTTCTACACTGATCTTGTGATTTGTGCTTAACTTGAACAACTAGGAGCTGCCAACCTGAAGCATTAGGAGACAGCATGGAGGCAAACTAGCTATTGCATAAACTGTTCTATCTCCCTCTGCTTCTGGCTATCAGGACTGTGCTGTCAGTTACCACTGCGAGTGAGAAGTGAAACCCATGTAGATACTTGGCAAGGGCTGGCATCTATATGGTGATATGTGTTGTTTGTGCTGAAATCCCATAATATCCTCAGGCAGTTTAATTCTGTGGTGGAACCAACTTGAATAATTAAACAAAGCAAAGATTTGACAACACTGTACTTGTGGTACAACACAGCTGTGATTCCATGAGCTCAGCAGGGAGAAGGAACTGGGGGCATCTGTCATAGCAAAAGCATGCTTTGTAACAAATAACAACTTAGCAGACATCCAAAGTGCTGCAGAACAGAGGTTGTAAAGAGTATGGTCTGCCAGGAGAGAATGGGTCATGGTGTCTGCCTGGGGATGATGAAGGGGTCATGGGCATCTAATGAAGTGAAACTCCATGCCAAGGATGGGTTACCACATGCTACTTTTCTTCTACAAGCATTTTCACGGATTACTCTGTAAACAGCTGGGGGCTGGGGAAGAAGGATCACTCCTGAACAGCTAAAAAATCCCATACCTTTTTTTGCAAGTCTGTGCTAGTGCTAAAATTGAAAAAGACCAAAGACTCTTTTAGCTATAACACATTTGAAAGTATTTCTACCCTGATGCTCTTTTTTTTTTTTTTTTAAACTGGGTAAAGGTTTAAAAAAGTGAAACAGTCTCAAGAAGTAACTAATTTTCTGATACTAAACTCTGAGATTCCTTTTGCAAAAGGATTCTCTTTTCTTTTATCCTGAATGTGTCGGCTCTTTGTTCCAGCATGGTGGAAGGGATGCTTTCCAATTACTGTTTCCTCCCTGTCACATTCAGTCCTGCATAAACCATTTGTACAGCAAGCATGATTTGTTCGGCCAGTGAAAACCAGGCATGTTAAGCATGGGAATAACTCCACTGCACTGTATTTCCATGGAGCAGAAACTATCTGGGATCTTAATGTTAAAGTTTTGGGGCTGTAAGGTTCAGCTATGTAAACAGATCAACATGTGATTCTAAAAGCAGTAATGTTATTATCTGAGTTTCCTGCTTTATCTCCCCAACTCTTCAAGTGAATAAAGTTCATGCTTTTGTGATTAACTTAGCTTTAATTGTATTTGTTTTCTCAAAAAGAAAAACAAAAACAAAAACAACTTAGGTTAACATTCCACTTTTCCCCCTCATTTTTAACATGGCAATGTATATAACTTAAGACCACCATTAACTTCTGAAACTTGACATAGTTCAGATTTTATGGAAGATGTGTGAAAACACAAAATACTCATTTTTAAAAAGTCCTTTAAAATATTTTCGATCTGCGAAGTCTAGTCCTTTTCCCCCCTTCTGTATCCATTTATTTTCCCCTTCTTGGAAATGCACTATTCTTTGGGGACTTCCTTTGTCTGATAAACAGTGTCAGGTTCTTCTGCGAACCCCACCTCTTTGTGATGTACAGTTTCTTCACTGAACAGCATCTCCCTCTGGTTTAATGATCATGATGCCTTGTAAATATGTCTGTTGTTCTGGCTCCTCCTACTTATGATGTCTCTGATGCTCAGTAACTGCCTCATGGTTTCATCTATATAGCCCAAGTTATTTTCTATTGAAAGCTCTTCATTCAGCTCCCACTGTCAGCTGCCCTACGCAACTCACTGCCCTATTCCCATTTGGTGGATTCTAGCATATTGCATTTCTGTGTCCCTGGTGGCTTACTTTCCCATTCTAAGTTACCTCTTGTGCATGTTTTTGCTTGATCTTGTCTGAAGTTTCTCAAATTTGATCACAACTCAGCACTTCAGAACAAACATTACTTTCTCGTGTGTTTGCAATTCCCTTTGCTTCAAATTCTTTGTTTTCTACAGGGTCTGGACCAGTTTACATTCTCACCAACACTTGATTAAAATATTTTTCTAATTAGCAAAATTACTTATGTATATCCACATACAAATCATACACATATACAAAATATATCTGGTAAATGTATGTATTATAAATATAAATAAATATTCATACTATTTTATTGATTACACACACATATTGTATGATTGTATATACCAGGGTTCTTCCACCACCATGTCACTTGTGAACCCATTCATCCCTCTGTTTTATCCCCCTCCACCTCTCATGCTCTATGCTTCAATTCTGTTGACAGTTTTAAACTTTGCTTGTCTTTTTTGTTTGTTTTCCCTATATCCCACATACGGGTGAGACATCCAGTATTTCTATTTTTCTTTCTGGCTTATTTCTGCTAACACGATTCCTTCTAAGTCCACCCATGTTATCACACATGCCTCAAATTTGTCATTTTTGATTTCTGTATAATATTTCATTGTATACAAATACCACAATTTTCACGGGTTGTTTCCATATCTTGGCTTTTGTAAATAGTGCTGCAATAAACATCTGAGTATAGGTATCCTTTTGAATTAGTGTTTTTGTTTCTTTGGTAGATTCCTAGAATTGGACGTGCTTTCTCAAATGGTAGTTCCATTTTCAGTTGTTTGAGGGTCCTTCACACAGTTTTGCATAGTGGCTGAGCCAGTTTGCATTCCTATCAGTAGTGTAAAAGTGTTCCTTTCTCTCCATATGGATGCCAGCACTTGTTGCCCCCCCCACCCCCTTTTTTTGATATGTGCCTTTCTTACTGGTGTAAGGTGATATCTCATTGTGGTTTTGATTTGCAGTTCCTTGATTATTAGTGATGTTGAACATTTTTTCACATGCCTATTGGCCATTTATATTTCTTTTTTTGAGAACTGTCTTTTTAGTTCTTCCCATTTTCTGGTTGGGAAATATACATACTTTCAAAGATATGCACAATTCTATAACCACCAATATCCATTTGATATGTGTGTATGTATTAGATATTTTCTGTACATGTATGTATAGATTTTTAAAAATAAATGGATCATACCATGTCTAATATTTTATGATTGCTACCATTTTGTTAAAACTATATTAAGAATTCGAGGTATATTCTATAATGTACACCACATATTGGTTAAAAGGCCATCAATTTGTGGCTGGGCATGGTGGCATGTGCCTTTAATTGCAGCCTATGGAGCGAGGCTGGGACTAGGAATTGCTTGAGTCCGCAGGTTTGAGACCCATCCGGAGCAACGTAGCGAGACCTAGTCCCCCCCAAAATAGCTGGGCGGGCATGGTGGTATGTGCCTATAATCCCAGTTACCTGGGAAGCTGAGGCTGGGGATTGCTTGAGGCAATGTGAGCCTGTGGTTCCTCAGGCAAAATAGCAAGACCTAATCTCAAAAAAAAAAAAAAAAAAAAAAAAAATGGCCATCAATTTGGTGATGGGAGAGCTTTGGTAAGGATACCTAAAGGAAAAATCTTATACTGTCAAATATTAACAAGGATGTGAAATAATGGCCCTTCATTAAAAAAAAGTAAATAGAATCCATCAGTTTACTCTTGTTTTTACTCTGAGATACCTAAACTTTTGGTTCTACTTTTTCACTGCCACAGTGTTAACTTTGAAATATTATAATTTACAGTAAATCATATTTGCATTTCACAAAAATACTTAAAAATTATGTCTGTTTTGATTTTGTAATAATTTTTGCTTTTATTTCACAAGAATTTATAGTTAAAATCCCCTCATTGACTTAAGAACAAACAGCAAAATTCAGGACTTAATAAAGAGCATAAATGTAATGCACACTTAATGTCTACTTAGGTAGACATTATCAAGGAGCTCAAACACATTTGTTTTTCCTGCCAGCAAGAGTACAGCTCAGTTGTATTGGCGACCTCACTATTTGTGCGCATCCCCCTTATTAGGTGTCAAAATAGTAAGGGCTCTCCTTTCTTCCAAATTCTGTTCAGTTACAAAGGACTCTCAATTTGAAAGATCAGTTAGATATCAAAATAACTGGATAAAAGGGCCCAGTGATTGACAGAAAAATGATAACGATTTTACCAAGAAGCCATCATTTAATTCATAAACGAAACAAGTGGAACAGAAAATATGTTGAATCATAATAGTATTTTTGGGCTCATTGAGTCTATTTCCGGTGTAACTCTTTTCTAAGCACACGTACCTTTGCCCAGCTCGGAGGCCCTGGGAGAGCCCCTTGTGCATGGCATGTGCACTGTGTACCAGGAAGTCTCAGGTTGTCTGCGGACTATCTCTGCTTCCACAAATATTTGCAAACCACCACCTTCCTCTCCCATTGGCTGTAGAAGAACAAGGGGAAAACAATTAAATAGGAACTTGAATTTCAGTTTTAGATTGATCAGATATTATGGGTAAGTATATTAAAGTGTTCCTTTTGTTTTGTTGTAAAGCAGCAAGATTCTTGACTTAATTCTCTGAAGCAGCAGAGAAAGTAAATGTTTAGCAAATGCTCCAAGTATAAGTAAATTTTAGGTAGCGGCTACAAGTGAAATTTATACCGAACTCCAGTTTATTTTACAAGTTTAGCTGAACTTTGAGTGTGGAGAAGGGGATAGGAGGAAAAGAATAAGTTATAATATTGACATTAAGGAATATTGGGAAAATGTAATTATATTGGTAATAAATAACATTTAATAAAATGACAAAGATAATTTATCCTGCAGTGAACAATTTCTATAGGTTCTTGTACTAAACTATACCTTTAAACAAAAATTTTTCTCTTTCTTGCTCCTTTTCTCTCTAATAGAGGTGCTGTGGTGAAATTAGGGGGCCATAGTCCTTCATGGTGGTGCTGTATTGAGATATCAGCCTTTGTATCCTGGTGGGCAGAGACTTGGAGAAGGGAGACCAGGGCTTCTCACGAGAACAGAGTAGGGATTTAAGGAGAGCTGGAGAGGAGACAGAGGGAGAGAGAAAAAGGCATGAGAGAGGGGAGCAGAGAAACAACAGGGAGGCTGGAGGTCTTGGAGATGCCACTGCCTTGTGTGGCAGCAGGGCAGGGAAGGAAGTCACTCTGTGGGCTTCCATTCCCAGCTTGGAACAGTGAGGAGTCTGGGGAAGCATGTTGGAGAAACTTGTGACCTGTAAAGTTACTTGGAAACATGGTACATGAGAACTTGGTTTAACTTTGAAACTGTGAAGCTTGGAAATTGGAGAACTGAAGAGAATTTGCTGTGTTGCTATTTTCATTGTGAGAAGTCTGAAGTGGTTGCTACTGTTGTATGGAGTGAGTCTTGCTGGTTTTGGGCCACTTTAGAGTTGAAGCTGAAGGAATGTCCAGAGCGGTGCCTTTTGGAGGAGAATGAAGATGCCATCCTGGTTTCTTCATTCCATCTGACTCTCCCACTTTTGAAAAAGGATTGATGACACCATCTTGGTTTCTCATTTGGCTTGAAGTGAGTAAAGCTATGTCTTTGAAGAAGGAGTGACAGCGCCATCTTGGTTCCTTCATCTGACTAAGGTGGGATGGCTGCCATTTTGTGGATGCACATGGCTGAAGGAGCAATGTGCAGTTTTTGGACTAGAGACTAAACTGGTGGGTAAGGTAATCAAAGGTGGTCTTGCCCCTTTCTAAAGGTTAGTGTGGTCTTGCAGGCTGGGACGAACCTAAGGCATACTTGGGTTTTAAGGGCCAACTGCTCCCGTGTTTAAGTTAAGATACTCTGCTTTGTCTGTTGTGTTACATGATTTCATCTTTATATGTATATATATGGGTATACATTAGTACGTATACATGCATAAACATGTATCTATATACCATATACACATACCAATCTGAGTGTCTTATTAGATTTTGAATAATTATCTGTGGTATATTTTCTTAGTTCAAAACTTAATATTATGTTTACATAATATATTCATTATTCCAAAGGTTCTGTAAAAAGAGATTTTCACTAAAGTGAAAACTGTTGCTCTTAGTGGTCTAGCAATGTCTCTATAGTTACTGGTAGAAAAGGACATTTTTGCGGCACTAAATTTTGCTTGCTCAGAGCTTATCTTATAAATATATAAAATATAAAACTGTCTAAAAAGAATTCCAGTCTGAAAGAACTGTGAAATTTCAGTTGATCTATTACTTTTCTCCCTCTCTTTATATCTGTCTTTGACTTCTGCTATGGGAGCAGAATGGAGTGATTCCTAAACTATTTACTTTGTAAAGATACTACTTTTCCAACAGACTTTTCATATATCAGAAAGTCCTTGGGAATCAAGCCTTATCTATCTTTTTCTTTCTCCCCACCCTGAGTACCTTGTTTGGTAAAATTTGTAAATTGTTTCATTGACCTTGAACATTTTGTTCCAAGTCTTTGAAGAAAGGCAGGGGAACAAAATAGTATTGTATTACAAAAGAAAAAGAATGGCTATTATTGTTCAAGATAATAATACTTCTCAGGTTTTCAGTCTCGGAATACACAGATAACTAGAATACTAACGTTAAATGGAAACAATTAATGAAATAGTCAAAACTGCTTTTACTATAATAAAAGAGATTTAAGTGACCTTAGTTCTGTGTGGAAACTTAGTCTTCTCTTTTTCCTTGGTATTCCTTCCTGTTTTTTTTTTTTTTTTTTTGGATCTGGAAACTCACGTTCATTAGATCTGGAAATCTTCTCATTATTTCTTTGATATTGTCCTCCTTCCTATTTCTCAAAACTTTCCCTTTGCAATTCCTTTTACTCAGACAGGATCTCCTAGAGTGATACTTTCTTATCTTTCTCTACACTTGCAAACCCTTTATCTTTTGGTGTAACTTTCTTTGATATTTTCTCAACTTTATCTTCTACTCTTTCTCTTGTTTTGTTTTGGTTCTCTTTTGTGTTTAAACATTTCTGAAGTTCCTTTACATTTCCTGGATGTTAGTTGTCTTCTTTTTTTTTCTCTCCCACCTTCCCTCCATTTTTTCTTTTTCTCTTCTTTTTTTCCTTTCTATAATTTCTTTGTTCTGCATCCTGCATTTTCCCTCTGTGTGCTTGTTTATTTTACTTTGTTGGAGGTTTTAACCAAATGTTTAAAGACCTGCACATTAATTTATAGTGTGAGCAAGACACTAAAAAGTTAAATGGACTCTCTGGGAATGTGGGTTTCATGATTATGACTTTTTCTTGAGGACTCTGCTGAGTTCTCTACAAAAACTTTGTGAAATTTCCTTCTTTTATGCTGAGAGGAAATTTAAATAAAATAGGAAGGGATTTTGTGCTTCAATACTTTCTTGACATCTATTGTACATTTTACACTTTTGAAATTGGGTAACAGCACCCCTATCACATCACTTTAACCTCTTAATCTGTTACCTAATGTTTTTTTAGTAGCAGTAATTCAAAATGTCTCTGTGGCCTTTATTTGAGAAATTAAAATTCTCTGCTTTTTAAGAGGAAATTTGGGGCCTGGAAGTTTGACAATTCTGTTTGTGATGCCTATGTATAGCGCTGGTGTTACTCTTTTCTCTATGCTTTGCAATAATGAAGACTTACTTGCTGTTTTTTAACAAGAATTGGTTTAGACAGAAAACATATTTGAAAGCCTTAACTTTGTTATTTTCCTTAAATTTTGTGTGTTTAATATGGTTTTTGCATAAGCTAAGGAAATAGATCTCCTTATTAGCAGGATGTCAAGGGTAGTTTAGTTGACACATTTTACAAATAAGAAAGGGTATTTACAAAAATGTTTTTAAATGAACCCCTAATCTGCGGTTTAGCTCCTTTCCTTACCACAGTATAGTTTTCCTTCTACTCTTTATTGTCACATGGCTATCAGAAGACCAAGACTGACTTTTTTTTCCCTTCTGTAGTATCTTATCTTGTTCTTCTACATACTTCTCCAAAGAAAAATAGAGGCCTGTTCTGATTATTAGCATTAGCTGTGAAAGTGTCTGAATTGCCTGATTTGCTAAAGGATATTTAGTTGTGATTCTCCTTAAGCATTAAGATACTTTACAAAGAATTCTCAGAAATTATTGGTAGATTGAAAAAGTGAAAAGTAGCTTGTAGGCATAATGGGAAAGACTAAAACCTGGAATCAAAACAGAAAGTTTTAGGGTTTTCTGTCACTAGCAACTCTAAGATAAGGCATGACTTCATTATTTTGTATGACCTTTATGGCTCTAACCTTCTTTTGTATTTTTCTGTATTCATTATCAACTCTAGAAAATATTCAATAAATGAAAATACATACTTCAGTTTAAATATGTACTCAGTGGGCTTTATTAATATTAAAACCTAATAATTAAATATTTTAAAATTCATACAATATTTTATAATTCTGAACTTCTCAGAGAAGCATAAAATAGTCTCACAACAGATGGAATAATGACTCCCTAAGATGTTGGAATCCCCAAAATCTGTCAATGTTTTACTTTTAATGACAAAGGATTTTGCATGTGTGATTAAAGATCTGTGTGATGGGGTCCTTATCTTGGATTATCCAGGTGGCTGAATCTAATCACAAGTCTACTTATGTGAGGGATTGGGTGATAGAAGAATTCAAGATGATGTGATATGAGGAATGAAGCTGCCACCTCTGGCTCTGAAAATGAAAGTAGGAGGTCATCAGTTAAGGAACACTGGCAGTCTCTAGATGCTGGAAAGTCAGGGAAGTGGATTCTCCCCTAGAGCTTCCAGAAAGAATGCAGTGCTGCTAAAAACTTGATTTTAAACCCTTGAGAAACATTTTAGGTTTTTAACCTTCAGAATGATGATAGTTAATTTGTTTTAAGTCATTAAGTTTGTCATAGTTTGGTGTAGCAACAAAACTAATAACTCTTAAGTAAGCGTAATTTAGTCTTTATATACTTGTCATTCAGATAGTAACAAACACTTCTATCTGCCTTAATAACCACAAATTATGCAACACTGAATTATTTGTGTATATTATAGGTAAAGGAATGATTAGAAAATTGATTAATTATGCTCCTGGATATCATTGCATTATTAGATTTAAGTATTCTCTGGGACTATGCTTTAGTTTTGGACTTCATAATATGTTGAATCTGGAGAGAACCAGAATATGATCTAATAAAGTTTAAAAATCTCTTTTAAGAGAAGAAATTGTGACTTATTGAGTGCAAACACTTGAGTTTCTCTATAATCGTTAACATCCTATAATCTATTATAACACAAGGATTAGTACTGAGGTTTATTCTTCCTGCTTTAGCATTTGTCCCACTGCACCATATTCTTTCCAACTGTAAGTGTTAGGACATGAAAATATTTAATCAATCTGGCCTCTTGGTGTGAAATATGAAGGAGTGTGAAATTCAAATGTGCCTTGTATAATTCAACTAATTCTCACTTTAGAAGCTGTGTAACTTTGCTAGTTTTGATCTAGATTGCCAATATGCAAATTCCGCTTCTAGTATTTTTCACCAAAGTGACCCTCAACAAGCTGTTTAATCTTCTCTACCTTCATTTCCTGATCTGCAAAACAGATGCTAATATCACTGAACTCATAGAGTGTGGGGAATTGAAATATACTAGTAACTGTAAAACTCATAGAAAAAGGTCTAGACCATATTCAGCATCAGATAATTATAGACAATTACTATTATTAGTAGTAGCCTGCATAATAAAGGTAGACTTTCATTTAAACAAAATCTACTTTTAATATTAATCTTATTAGCATTTGTTACTACTGTGGTTATAGTCACCTCCTATGCTAAGAGATGGACACTTAATGCTAAAAGAGGATGCAAATGTTCAGATAATTTGTAAATAGATTATAATTCTTGCAATCTTCCATGTCAGCAGACATTTTGTGGACACTTAGCACATGACTATCATGAGCACTCTTAAACTAATTAAGGTCACACTAATACCAAAGAACTGTACAATGACTGCTTTTATGCTGTTCCTTCGGTAAGCTGCATCCTTCAAGGCTGATGTATGTTTCGTTTCTCTCATAATGCTGAGCTGGGGCATCTGATAGACTTGCTTAGGCTGGCAAACTTTTGAGCAGAAGTGCTAGCTTTGTATGCATCTTCTGGAATGGAACAGTGCAAAGCTAAAGTGAGCTAGTGAAGAAAAAGGAAGTGAAAAAGTAGAACGGAAAGACATAGGTAGATAGGGGAAGGAAAAAGAGGAAGGAGCAAAGGAGACTGAAAAAACATAAGGATTATGAAGACATTTCAATGTTGAAAAGACTTGAAGAGGACTTAGGCGAATGTGAGACAGTGCAACCTGTCATGGTTCCTTTGAAATATATTTGATGCCTAAACCAGAATTTGGCAAATTTTAGTGTACATCAATGTCACCTGGAGGATGCAGTAATCACCTGTATATCATTCACAGTGATGTCCAGCCATAAAGTCACTGTGGAGCCCAATGATGAAAATTCTAGTAAGTTTATAGGTGATGCTGGTGGTTCCGATCTGAGGAAACTTTTAGAACATTTGGGCTAAATTATATTCACCCCAAATAAGTAGAACTATTCTTAGCTTTTTCCCTTGAGTTATATTTTACATACAGTAAATTGCACAGGTCTTAATATTCTATTTCTAACATAAGCAGTTCCCTCCTAGGTTATATGAAACCCTATTCCCAAACACTGTTTCTGTCAAGTATATCAAGAGATATTTTTGAATAAAATTCTAGCGCCTGATACAATTTTATTTTAAAGTGATATAATGAATGTCAGTAAGATTTTTTAGCTTTTTTAAGAAAAAAACTTATTTCTGCAGTCTGGAATATAATGTCAAAGAACTAGAGAGCACCTATATTACTGTGATTGCCTATGGAATATTTCTTATGTAAGTTTGGGCCCACTTACTGTCCCTTATTTATTGTCCCCTTTGAAAGTAGGAAGATTTGGTGTGTCATGCTGAATTTGTGCCCCTTTCCTGAACTAGTAACTTATTGGATTTATACAATAAATAATCTGAGATATTGGACAAGATAACTGTTGAGATGGAAATTCTTTAGAGTGCTTTTCAGACTTCAATGTGTATTGGAATTCCCAGGGATCTTATTAAAATGCAGATTCTGATTTAGTGAGTAGGGTGTGGGGTTCAAAAGTCTCCATTTGTCACAAGTTATATGTTGCACTGTTGGTGACACTGATGAATCCTATCCATGGATTGACTTTTAGTAGGAAGGCCCCGCATGATGTGTGTTGATGGTTCTCAAACTTCAGTGAGCAGCAGGACCAATGAGGGCTTGTTAGAACACAGATTGTTGTTTCTATCCCAGAGTGTATGATTTACTGGGAGTGTAGCCTGACAATTTGCATTTCCAAATTCTCAGATGTTGGAGAAAGTGCAGGGAATATGCTTTGACAACTACTAATCCGTTGGCCAACCCAACCTCTTCATTCTACTGATGCTGATTGACTTGACAGTAATTGACACTACTCGTTAGAAACAATTACCCCAAATATCCTTGACAAAGTCATCACTTTTCTCTATTGACAAATTGAGTGTGTTCCTCTCTGTCCTCACATTACTTGACTTCTGACAGTTGTTACTCCTTTCTTGATACCCTCTTATCTATTGGTTACTTATAATAGAATTGTCTTTGTTTGCTTCTTACTTCTCTAACTCAGATTCTATTCTAATTCATTTGCATCTCAGACTTCTTTGTAAGTTTCTCTTTTTTCCATTCCTGTGCTTTAATTTCACAAGTGTACTTTAATTGAGTCTCTCATCAGCTACCACCCAGAACAATCAGTCCTTTTCTAACAAATCTCCCTGTCTTAGGGCTTGTGTTTCTAAGCCTCCCTTCGCACCTCTGCCAGAGTGATCTTTCTAAATTACAAGATTGATCATGTTCTCATTTTGCTTAAAACTCCTAAGTGACTTCCATTCATCCTGGGAGGCAGTCCAGACTCAGTTTGGCTAGTGTGGCTCTCTATAATCTGGCCTTATCTACTTTTTTCTTCTTTGAATTCTTACCAGACATACTTAAAAACATTCAGTTTCCAGAGAGGCTACCTCATTTCATATAGCCTCTCTGAGGCTTTAACCAGCAAACAGTTTCTTTCTTTCTTTCTTTCTTTCTTTCTTTCTTTCTTTCTTTCTTTCTTTCTTTCTTTCTTTCTTTCTTTCTTTCTTTCTTTCTTTCTTTCTTTCTTTCTTTCTTTCTTTCTTTCTTTCTTTCTTTCTTTCTTTCTTTCTTTCTTTCTTTCTTTCTTTCTTTCTTTCTTTTTTTCTTTCTTTCTTTCTTTCTTTCTTT